>CAUHTR010002427.1:0-36910 GCA_959609185.1 Schmidtea polychroa
GAAATAAATCACCCTCAAGTGTCTTATAATATGGGGGGGGGTGATTAAGCAACTCGAAACAGATGCTGGCAGACTCGGTCCTGCAGAGTTTTGAACTCTTGACCATTTTATTACTGAGTTTGTTTCGCTCATATTGTTGGGCGCTTATGGGTGTCACCATTAATTGTGTTAGGGGTACTGACGGATTTCGAATTGACTCCTTCCTGAACGCTCTCTGATTATTGTCTTTATCCCATTTGTATACCCATGGCGATAACCATGTTGGTGCTGTATACAATGGTTGAAAATTCATGAGCAGGTGTGCTCCATTGCTGAAACTACTCGTAATATTCTCATCTTCGGGTCCTGGTAACCCGATAGAAGGGCTTACATCCTCATACAGTTGTAGCGATAAACATGCATACACAAATCTCTGGTCCAAGTGAGATTATCAAACTTACTTAGGCATTTATCGAACAATTACCTAGACGTTAAGTTATGAAAGAGAAATTAAATTGAAGATAAAACAGTAAGATGTATTACAATTAATGACAGTTACAAATAGTCAAGTAAATCAGAATCCCCATGAATGAACTAAGGTCATGTACTCAAAATATTCATGCCATACTGACAGAAGAGTTTCTAGATAAGGGATGGTGTCAATGAAGCTCTCAACTCATCCGCGGTTGTCACAGTAGTCGTCCAGAACCCACTTTCCTTTGCTTCTCGGAGCGAATGGTGGATGTCTCCTTCCAGATGCGGATCTGTTAACCAAGGGGTGCCGATGCTTGGTATCACCCTAAACGGAGGTGGTTCAGTTGTTGCTTGAACCGTCTCGAGTCCTGTAGTAGACGGAATACAATTCGAAATCAGCGGCCTCGACAACGGCTATCTCATCTCTTTTGCGCTTTGAACGCTTGGCGCGAGTGAGCCTTTTTCTTTTTGGTCGACCGATCGGATTGGACGTGGACGGATCAATGATAGGCGTCGGTGACTTGACAGCTTCGATCCTGGTTCAAATATAAACGACATCTGGCTCGATGGAAGGCGAGGAATTTTCGCTATGGTTTAGACAAACCGTCTTTTTCGATGAATTTGGGCCATCCGGTAAATGTTAAATCGGGAAAATGTTTTACCTGCCGATGATTGTGCACTCGATGATACACGATCGCAACTCGGATTCGGAATAAATCCGTTGAAAGACCTTTAACTACTCTTTGATGGTGAGCCGCTGGTTGCCTCTTCCAGCAGGCTGTCCCTGCAGTGCTCTAGTCGTAAATTTTTCGATTGGCCTCTTTCATTTGGACCGGGGCCAACCACGTCCTCTCCAATGCGTTTTTTAAGGTTCCCGATCTCCAGCTGCATCTTCTTCATCGCGGCATTCTTATCCGCACAAGAAAAGCATGGTTTTTCGACCAGATTTCGGTATGTTTGGTTTTGACACAAAGGAGAGATTTACATAATGATTGTATCATAATTAGGACATTCAGTATGTTGACAAGAGATGGCCTATCTTTTACAGGGTTACTAATCACCCATCAGAAATGGTTCGGCGAAATAAGGATCAAGTGAACTGATGGCATCATCACTTGCATTATTATCATTATTATCTAGCTATTAAAGTTCTATTGATTCGATATGCATTTAGTTATTAAAATACTTTATTATTACCCTATTTATGTACTTATCGTCCCATATTTATGCCCTACTTAATTACTTATCATCAACTTACGGGCACCATACTCATTTACTCATTAGAATTTTATTAATACGATATTATCCATTTACAATTTATTAAAATAGTAGTTATATATTTTCTCATTCATCCATTTCTACACCTATAACAAATAACTTACGCAGGCCAAGGGTAAATTTGATTGGGGATGACGACAAGTTTTCGGTATTTTAGTCATATTTAATTAATCATTAGTGGCTTATGAATACCTTGCATAGTTAGCAAAATACGACCTTATTTTATATAATACCTCATTATTCATTTACTAAGGCAGTACTGGTCTAATCATTTAAGGTATTAAGACTCTAATTATTCATTTTATTCGCCGTTTATCTATTAATTTTCTCCGAAACACGTTCGAGAGATGGCCGTAGTGAAACTGAAACTGTAAAATTCACACTGAAACCTTCTGTAACGCGATAAGGCTTGTGGAGTCTATTTTCACGAGTAATAAGGGAAATTAAATATGAAAATCATCTTAAATTATCAAACTTTTATGAATTCCTTAATTCGTTTCGCACTAAAACCGATGTTATAAAATGTATTGGTGAAGACATGAAACGAAGTTCAGATAAACATTACTAAGAGATACGCGATGATACCAGAAGTTTATAGTGGGAGTACGAGATTTCCAATTTATGATTATTAAGACTAAGTGTAAACAACAGATCTTAGATTGTTTACTGATTACAATTCGTTTCGCTCATTGGCTCGACAAAACTTTCTCACGTATCATAAGGTGGTCGATCTTTGTCGATCTCGAATTTTTCTTTATGTCAATTCTTGGAACTTTTTCAGACCGGAATAAACAGTATGATTTTACTTATCGTGTGGATAAAGAGTTAGATTCAATAGAAATCGACAATTTCCGCTTGGGCAAGTGTTATACTAAAAGTGATCTCACGACGCCTATGTTGATAAAGATTATTATTCTCTTATTCTTGCTTTGTACGTCTGCACTATCGAGAAGTTTACTTTATCGCTATATCTCCGAAGATGGATATGAGATTACTGGCATAGATTACTGTAGATTTCCTAATTTCAATGATCGTACGACTTTTAACTCATCCATTTCAAATCAACTATTCTCCTAGAATTGTTACAATTATTTGTGATTATCAGTAAAGATTTCTGTTGTCAAGTGGATCAGTCAAAGACACACTTGGAGTCAAATATTATCACCAACCCAATAACCCAATTTTTTAAAAAAAAATAAAATCAAATACACATAAGTTTTTCTTTATATATTTTATTTAATAAAAGATTTGTAGATTGATTCTTGCACAAGGGCCATAAATGTCTAGATACGCCATTGTATAACATTGGACTCTTTTTCCATTGTTGAATAGCTAAAATGCGCTCTGTTTAGTGTTTTATTTGCATATGCTATTACGTACTTTTTACCTTTTTTTCTGTTTTCCTAAGACTGCCTTTACGGCCTTCCTGCAAGCATTTGTCATGACGATAAATTTTTTTTGAAGTCTTGAAGGTCTTCACTCCTTTTGTTAATTCTATTATTGGTGCTGCAATTTTAGCATATTCCGTAGTACCCCGTTAATCCTAAAAATCTATGCACCTATTGTAATATTTAAGGAACTATTTTATGTGTAATCCTGTAACTTGCCTTCACTGACTTCATTAACTCTCTTAAATACTGACTGCTGCTTATTCAATGACTGTTCTAAATGTTTAACTTTATCTTCACATAAATTAACACTGTATTTATTAAACTTCGAAGCATGGTTTGTTTGTTAATGTCTTCGAACATAATCTTTGGCAACAGCAATCTGTTTGTTAAAAATTAAACAGGTCGGCTTTCCATTAATGTCAACCGAAAAGTACGATAGTCTTCAGTTTTCAGCATCATCAGACACTGTTCGTTAACTTTTCCTTGCTTTTAAAAAATTGGTTATAAATTTAGAAAATAAACACAATATAAGTAAAAACACAAACAAAACACAAATGTAACAAATGTTAATTCAAAAAGTTACAGCGCTTAGTCCAGAACAACTAAATTAGACAAGTAGGACAACTTTGCCGTAGGTGCGAGAGGATAATCGTTGTACCTCTTTTACTGGTGCTAGACCATCAGATATGTACACTATGGTCCGTTCGAAGGATTAATGTTTCATTGGCAGTCTTGCATGATTATTTGTTATTTGTCATGCAAAACATTGGGTGTGGACGCAAATTGGACACTTTTCATGATCTAATGAGGTTGGTCAAACTTTAAAATACTGATGGGCTGTAGCATCGTATACAAGAAAGACTGCAGATCAAACATTACGTTTGGGCAAGCATTTATTGAGGCTGCATATGTCCTCAAGATTCAAGCTACATTCATCCTTTAAATTTTTCGAAACCGACCGCACAAAATACACTAACATTACGTACAATTGCTACAATATCAATCTGCACCGATGAACTGGATGGATGGACGATATCAAAAGTGTCGACAGTGACCTTACACTTCACACAAACGGATGTGACCCAATTTTAGTAGTCAGCATGACCAAAGATAACACGAATCAAAGTGAAGCTAAAGGACTATGTTGATAGAAGGATGATCTCACGTCGGAACTGTTGCACAAAATGTGATCATGGATATGTTAGATTTAACTTATTAATTCACTTAATTAACTTATAGGTGACCAATTACAGGATATTAGCAAAATATAGACATAATTCTATTTGTTTAAAGCAGATCCTGGTAATATGGGGATCAAATGTCATAATTGTCTGATGAACTTTCAAAAAGATCATTGTGTTGATAACTTACAAGAGTGTATATGAAAGGTTGGAAGGATGGCCCTAGTATTGAGTGTATTAATGCCTTCTAGTGATATCCTGAACCAACGAGATTTTGGAATATTTCTGACCCTGTGAGTGTTCAACTTTATTTTCGGATCCCATCCAAGTAACACATGTTCAAGTCATTAGATATCACCTGCATTTTTTATGAGGATTGAAATTGTTTTAGGTTGAGCTGTGAAGTGAGCCTTGCGCTGGTGATTATCGAGATGGAATACAGGTCAACCGTGATAACCACACAAATTTATTCATAAATCAATTTAAACAGAGTTTGGTCAAAGTGAATGCCTGAATGTCTGTTGCTTTGCTTAAGGTAAAACATCGCGAAAACATGAAAAGATTGAGTTAAACCACCCTAGTGAACGATTATAGTCTTTTAAAGTTACTTAAAACTGTTGTAAAGCTTTGAATGAAGTTGTTCTTGTTTTATGTGAGTCTTTTATTCCTAGCGTTTAAATTAAAATGCAACTAATTCAATTTTCATGTGTTTTTTACGATTAAATGCAATTTAAAACTTTTAAAAGTTTTATAATTTAAATTTAAAAATTAAATAATACAAATTTGTTAACTTTTTCACTTTAATTAAAATTTACTTAAAATTTAAAATGATTTATTTAAAAACTTTATAAAATATGAAAAGTTAACATATTTAAATAATTTAAGTTTAATTTAAAAAATGATAATTTTAATAGCAAATCCTTACTATAAATTTATAAGTTAATATTTAAAGTATATTAGTAATTTTGAATGTTTTTCTAATATACTTTTATTTTTAATATATATTTTATTTCTGGGTGTTTGTTTAAATTTGATTAAACTTTGAAATCGAATAGTAATTTTTAGATATGGTGAGTTTAATTTTTGTATTGTTGCATTCTGTTTTAGTTTTATGCTATAAGCAATGTTAATTTTTTTTTATTAGCCGATGCCAAAAAGTGCAAAAATTACTCAACATCTTGAGTATAGAATGAGAGCCACACTTCAAGATGGTCGTCAATTGGTTGGAACATTTAAAGCCTTCGATAAGCACATGAATGTCATCTTATGTGATTGTGATGAATTTCGTAAAGTTAAGAGCAAAGGTTCAAGAGAAGAGAAAGAAGAAAAACGTTCATTGGGTTTTGTGTTAATTAGGGGTGAACAATTGGTCAGTCTAAATGTCGATGGCCCTCCTCCAACTGAAGATAGTACTAAAACTCCAGTTTTACCAGGTACTGGTGCAACGGGTATTGGTCAAGCCGTTGGACGTGGAATGCCAGCTTTTACAACAGTAGCAGCTCCTCCACCTGGATTAACCGGTCCACCTACTTGGGGCGCTGGACCTCCTGGTAGCATGATGCAACCTCGTCCAATGCTAGCAGGTATGCCACCTGGAGTTCCCGGTATTCCACCTCCACCTTTTGGAGCTCCTCCATTGCCACAAGGAGGAAGAGGATTTCCACCTTTTGCTAATCAATAAATATTAAAGATTTCATTGTGAATATAACTTTGTGTTTCTGTTTAAGTATTTCTTATTAGTCTTAATTTCAAATTAATTATAAGTAATTTTTTAAAATAATGTTTGTTTAAATAAGCTATAATTTAGCGCTATTTTTATCTTGCAATTAGTAAATGGCGAATGATAAAAATAATGATTGGTGTTCTTCTGAAGAAGTAAACAATAATTTAATTAAAATTTTTTATTTACAAAATATGAATAGGAAGATTTTAAACCTATTTTGAAGAAATGCAAAATTGAATCTGATGTCGAAGAAGGTGAATTATCAAGTGATGATGGCGATGAAGTACCACTTGAAAAACTTTTCAAAGATGAAGATGAACGAAATAGAGTTATGCGTTTAACAGAGAAAGATCGAGAAGAAGAAATTTTTAAACGATCTGTGGAGTTACTTAATATTAAAAGCAGACAAAAAGCTTTTAAAAAATTAAATGAACAAAAAAAGAAGCAATCTAATCAACGACCTATCAATAAAAAGCGCTCACTCGCTGAGGTTTTTAGTAGATGTACCAGTGGTGATGAATCAGCTCATAGTTCTTCTAATGAATCATCTAAAGACAATTCGTTACCAAAAAAGAAATCAAAAGCATCACCTCAACCATTTGGTCGCCAAAAAGCTCTCGATAATCAAAAAGTTCAATTTAAATTGAAAATTTTGATAAATTGACATGTTTCATAGCGTTCACAAAATGTTATGCTTTCACAGTTAAACGAAATTCGTAAACAAAGAAAAGAAAAAGCTGAAAAAACAAAAGAGGAAAATACGAAAAAGCCACAATTAGATTCTGACTCAAGTGACTTGGAAGAAAAAAATATTGACAATGTCGAGTAAGTTAATATGATATTTTAGTTTTTTAAATTTCTGTAAAGTTTTTTAATTTATCTTGAAATATTGATTTGGTATATTTTGAAATGTCTATTGATTTATATAATTAATGTTTTATAATACTGATACGTTCATGAATTGTGATTATTTTTCATGAAGCCGCCAATCCATAATATCGAGTTCCAGCTCAGAACAGATAGGTGAAACAGAAGATCAAGATGAAGATAAAGTAATTGAAACACTCGAACATTTATCGAAAATTAGATTGTCGAGACATAAAATGGAGAAATGGGTTCACATGCCATTTTTTAAAGTTAGGCTTTTTATTTTATAAGTAAATCAAAATGAGATTTTAGGATCTTGTCAAAGGATGTTTTGTTCGTGTAAACATTGGCGAAGGTCCGTCTGTTCAGCCGATTTATCGTTGCGCAGAAATAACCGAAGTTGTTGAAACGGTGAAAATTTATGATCTCGGTACGACAAGAACAAATGTTGGATTGAAATTGAAAATCGGGAAATCCGTAACTACTTTCCGATTAATATTCGTGTCAAATCAGGACTTCCAATCGTCAGAATTCGAAAGTTGGCGACGACGAGTAATCAGCGATGGAATGCCATTGCCAAAACTCAATTTCATCGAAGAAAAGGCTCGACAAATCAAAGAATATTCGAATTTTTCAATAAACGACGAACAGACTATGCAAAAGGTCCTTCTGTCAAAGCAGAGATTTCAAAAAGGCCCGGTAAATTTCGCAATGAGAAAAGCTGAATTAACCCGATTGAAATTGGGGGCCGAAAATGACAATGATGATGAGCAGGCGAAAAAGTATCAAATGGAAATCGACGAATTGAATATGACTGCAGAAAAGCTGGAACGGAAACGAACAACCGGAATCAAAAACATTAGTTATATCAATCAGAGAAATCGGGAAATTACTCAAACCCATGTAGAAAAGGCAATCGAATTGGAAATCGAAGAGAATCGCGAATGGGAGAAAGTTGGAGGCGATCCGTTTTTGCGAGAACCAACAAAACCGGTGTTGAATTATCGGAAAAAGGTGGAAATTTTGATCTCTCGTGTTAATATTTACAATTTTTCCAGAAGCAGCAATTGCTAGAGAAAGCAGCTTTGGAAGCCTTGGAGAAAGAAATGAAAGTCGTCGAGAAAATCGAACCGACAGTTAACAATACTCCAATCAAAGAGGAAGTTTCGGTGAAATTTGATCCGATCGACGAGTCCAAAATAAATATCAATAATATCCACAATTTCGAGGTTCACCTTGAAATCAAAGAAGAAAACACAAATCCTCACATTGCAAAAGTGATCTCAGAAAACGATAAGACATTTGATCTGAAAGATTCGATTTTGAATGCGATCAATAACAGTTTAGGGAACATCAACGCAACAGCTGCTCCCGCAAACTCGTCTCAGAGCTCAACCAATCGGCGCGTGCTGAATCTGCAGGATTATAAACGCAGAAAAGGCCTTATTTGAGGCGGAAGTAGAGACGGAACATAGCGAGATTTGTGCGTGAGTGTGTGTGTGTGTGATTGTAATTTATCGATCGATTGCTAGGTGATTATAATAATTAATATTATTATTAAACGTCCATTTGAATTTCTATTATAATTTGCGTGTTTTTTGTTGCTCTTTTATGCCGACTTTTTAATTGTCATTCAATTTGGTTGGATAATTTGTGATAAATAATTCTCTTCAATTGGTGTGTTCATAATAATATTTTTAATATTATTATTATATTGATTTTCTGTGAGATTGGTGATCAATTGGAATCATCATCGTCGTTTTTAGAAGTATCGATAGCTCAGATCGGTATTATATGTAAATTAATAAATCATTGTTTATTATTTTTTATATTTCAACAATTACATGAGATATTTGCGCTTTACGCACTCGAATTAATGCGATTGTAAAATGCAGTTTTGATTTGATTCAGCCGAGATGAAATGAACTTATTTTTCGTACGTTGTGAAACTTTTTTATTGGACGATTTTTTTGATGGATTTTGAATAAATGTTATTTTTCCATATTTTACGAATTGAGTAATGGTTGTGTTTGATTCGTTTATAATTATGTTGATCCTTTAATGTATTGTATCTCAACACGTTGATCTCCTTATATCTCCAGAATATCCGATTAGTTTTACGTGACAAGTTGATGAAGAAACTCGTTAATTGATTTTTAAAAAATTTCGCAGATCAGCATTTTTGGGACATCTTAAATAAATTAATTAGTTTCATTTTACAGAAATTTATTAAATTAATGTCGTTATTTGATTTAATATTGTGGTAAGTTACAGGTAATCTACATTTTATCCAGAATACAAACTTTTCTATTCGTCACCCGTTGAATGATTAACATTGGAACTGTCTGATGGGTGAATACTCGCGAAAAGTGATTGCACATCTGTACACTATTATTCGAGCGTGTTCGTGGACCACCGATAGATAGTAATTGTCCTTATTTAGGTAACCTCATCGATTTAGATTAGAATTTGGATCTCTCTTGTACTAAAATTAATGTTAGTAAATCGATTCGGCACTATAAGTTTGGAATTCCTTGTAAAAGTTGAAATATGCCATGATTCATAATAAAATACCACATAATACAGTTTATTTTTATTCACATGTTTGTCAGTTAGAGAGTCTTATGGTGTGACCGAAATGTCCCAAGATGTGGGCCTATTTACTCACATGACGCCTGGCACACTCCCGTTTACCTGGTTTGCATTTCTTCTCCTGCCGTGTGGCAGGCATTCTGGGTTCCATCTGGCCAGTGACGTGTTGGTCTACTAAACCTTGATATGTTTGCGTCTCTAGTTGATGAATACGAACTTTTAGGCCTCTGATCTCCACCTAGTCTTGGGTTTCCTGTAATTGTTATTCTACCAGTTTACACTTTTGCTCTATTGCATCGGCTTGGAACCAGGTGCTTTCCATTTTCGGCTGAAGCATCGGTGGAGGTACTCTTTCCATTCCTCACCAACCAAATGACGGTATCCGATATAATGCCCCATTTAATGTCCTGTTCCACTCTACGTAGGTTCCTAATGTCATCCTGAGCCTGCAAACTTCACTTTATAGTTATCTATTAAAATGTTCAGTTATAATTTATATCGACTTTATATTAAATTTATTATTCATTCTTTTAAGAGTTAGAATAGTAGTGGGTTACAGGTAAACAAACATTTTACCTTGTCGTGCTGTTTCCAGCGTAACCCAGAATTAAAGCAATTGATTTCTCCACTTGATACCCGTTGAACGATCAACGTTGGTACTGTATCAAAGGTTTGAGTACTGACAAAAAGTGAGCATGCTTAGCATACTATAATTGTCCAGTACATACAACAAAAACAACTATGTCAGCACAGTAAATATCGAAATCAAAACAATTCAATTTGGTTGGGCGCTTGGCCCATTTGGCAGCTGCGCCTATCGGTATTTTGCCCGAGCGGTCTTGTCGGGTCGGTTCCTCTTTTTTGGCTTAGTAAGTGATTCAGAACCACGATCGGTTGCGATTATCTCCGCAACGGGTCGGATTTGGGATGCTACATCCGGGTCGATATCTTTCTGATGTAGTTGCGCTTCCAGCTGTCGAATCCGAAGGCGGAGAGCTTGGATCTCCGTCTGGTCTTGGGCGCTCTGAAGTTGCAACTGTTGGACCAACTTGAGGCGCTTCTGCATTTCCGTCGGGCAGAACCAAGTACCTTCTAGTTCGCGACATCGTCCTTTGAATTTTATGAATTTTAACCGGAGTTCTTCCACCTGTTGTTGCGCTCGTTCGCCGTCTGGCCGCATATTTTCCATCAGTTTGAGCACTAAAATTACACAAGCATGATATCGACTAATATTAGAATTTGATAAGTGTGATTATATTTTCTCTTTATATATATAAGCTTTAATTTTCAGCAAACCCGTTAGTAATTTCTGTGTTTGGTGTCAGAAGGAATTTTATTTGTTTTAACAAAGTACCTTAACATTCAATTACACTCCGCATATGGGAACCCAATAACATTGCAGGTAGGCCTAAAATTACAACATATAGTTCCAATACAAAGGTGTTTTTACGAAATCTGACTCAGAATGAACAGTTTTTCCGTAAATAAAATAAATAGTTTAAAATTGGTCTAGGTAAATATACGCAAAATTTCCAGTTGCACTTTTAAGGTTGGCCCATCACGCCGACTATTTCTCGTCTGGTGCAATTAAATTGGTTCTACCGCGAATAAGTCGGTAGGATAATTAATAATCTACTCAGCCATTCTGGACATTTAATGTTAAGATAATATATTTACTCACTGCATAAACTACAATACCAATGTATTACATTAGATTCAAAATAAATAACGCGACAGTCTATTTTCCAAAAATCAATCATAGATCACAGTATAAATCGAATTTGGGTTGTACGGATACGATATCCCCGTACATCCATTCGTGGATCCGGTACCAGATCCATCTGGTACGGAGACTGTGAGTAAAAGGGTGGTTTAAGTTTGTTGTAAAAGGGTGGTTTAAGTTTGTTGTAAAAGGGTGGTTTAAGTTTGTTATAATTAAATGTTTTATAACTGATTATAATTCGAATGTTGAAGGGCTTAGTATTTTGTGTTGTAGAGTGCAATGGAGTATTATGAGAAAATTGGAATTAAAATGTTAAAATATATATGATGTTATTATTCTAATGTTTGTTTTAATGGTTGCCATCGCGGGGACTCATACGATCGGGTTCTTTCAAAATTTAAATGTTGGAAATTGATATTATATTGATTCACATTTTTTGTTGTAATATTTAATTATTAATAAACATTTTGTCGCTGAATTGTGTTTCTTTTGGATTTTAAGAAGTAATTTGCGGGGAATAATTTACAGAAGGATTTTTGGGGAATAATTCGGAGAGAGTCTTTGGACGGCGTGTTGAATTTGACCACAGAGACGAGTGATGGACTCGTTGTCCTCAAAGACGACCTGATTACCATTTTCCACTTGGAGTCCCTCCTGGTCAAACCCAGCCGTCGAGGTACTGTCCTGAGAAGTGGCTTGCCGTGTTTGAGACATTTCTGTTCATAACAACAAGACACAGTTATTTACCCATTAAAGGATTTACTTAAAACTCTTAGATTTAACTACTTGACCTGAACTCTCAGGGACCCCTATACCCTAATTCTCCCTTCCGCGGTTATTGCATGACAGTCACCGAATTTAGTTCTCGTTTGTGGCACCGTGTGTACTACGATGTTGTTCTAAATAAGACTGGTGCCCTATCTCAGTATTCCATAACTGAACTCCCTTATTCCTAAGTGTTGTCTTATCTCCTAACAGACTATAACAAGAAAACCCACTTACTATAGCGCAGCCCTTTACTTTTGTCCTTAAATTTAAACCTTCTTTAAATTTCGTTCTTGTGTTCAAAATAAATCGCTCCACCCCGGCCCGAACTCTGACCAATCTCTGCCATGAGGAAAAGGTTTCTACTTTGAATTTTTATTTGTATTTAAATTTATTTGTATTTTCCCCTCTACACTTGCCATTATTGTTATTCTCTTTCGTACCTTCTTCGTCACCTTGTCTTTCGCTGCAAACCCATTTTCCTTTAGCCCACTCTTGTAAATCTCACGAGGTCGTTCCATTTTTCTTTCCGAACCATCGCAATTACCAAAGAACGTTCTTATGAAATTGCTCTGATGATTCCAAGTTCTTCCCTTTGATGTTCTTCCAACTCATTTCCAGCCAAGTGGCGTTAAACGGGCAATCGGTTCATCCGACTTTCCTTCAATTTCTTTTATCACTCGATGAAGCGTGAGATAATCTGCGCCAATCAGTGCTTCAACCGTCTGCTTCTCGTCTACCATGGGAAAACGAATGTTTCTAAGATGCGTCCATTTATATTTTTCGCTTGCCCAATTTATCACTTTCATTTCTCCAGTAATGTTTTGTACAGCCAATGCATTGAAATTCTTATTCAATTGTCCATCGTTGCTAATTAGCTTCATGGTCACCGAATCGCCATCATTTGTTGAACATTACCGCCGATAACTCCAATCGATGTCCTCTTTTCAACACCTTTTAATCCTAGCTCATTTAAAATTCTTAGATTTACGTAACTCACTGAGCTTGCATCATCTAACAAAGCGTTCACTTTTATTCTCCTATTTCCATTTCCAGATAAATGGGAATAGTTCTTAAACTGAGAAAACTTCTTGGATTCTCTTCTTTAATTACCTTGTGCGTCGTCATTGTGTTATTTCCTTTTTCACTCTTCACTGTGTTGTCTTTTGTGTAATAATTCATTGTGTCTTTGATTACATCCGGTAACTTTGAAGAAAGATTCTTTACGACAATCCTTGGCCACGTGATTTCCTTTGAAGCAATTCCTGCACAGTATTTTTTCTTTAATGACTTTCTTCTTTTTTGAAATTGCGAGTTGCTTGAACTTGTAACATTGGTCCAGGTAATGTTGATTACCAGATTGTGCACACTCTAATCTATAGATGTTAGAGTTATATCCATGTATGACCGTTTCACTTTTATCTCTGGCATCTAGTTGCCTCCTGAAATGCGTGCGACCTCCTTGATTGGAGCTTTCTCTTCCCCTAGACATACCTTCCACTCTTCGCCCATCATAAGTTCTAGTATTTGGTTGAGTCCCATAAACGACTTCGTTTGTGGATCTTAGGATCTCTGTTTTTTGTTGTATCCATCTTCTCAAGCCTCTAATATCTCTTGCAATTTCTTTTCTATTTTGTCTTTCTTCCATTTATAAACAAGATTTGTGGTTAACTTTCCCAAAAACCTTTGAAAAAGACATCCAGTCTTTAATTCGGATTCTTTCCAGTGGATTTAAATAGAACGGTGACTGTTTCCAATAGCCCAACAAACAAATCTAAATCCTTCAAATCTCCTTCTTGAATTGGCCTGAACTTGTCCATCTCCTCTAACATTGACAGATATATCCTTTCATCCCCACCATATTGCCTATCCAACTTCTCTTTTGCCATTTGATAGGCCTCTGCCGAATACCCTAGATTTTCAATTAGCTTTAATAGATCTCCGTGAAGGTACTTATGCAGCTGAAACATATTTTCAACATCGTCACCTTCCGCTTCATCAAGACACGATGTAAAGGCTGCTTTCCTTGGTTCATACTCTTTCATCCTACCTTCAAAGACAGGTATTGCAATCTTTTGTGGGCTTTCCAGCTTCTTTTAGGCACTGAATTGTTTTTCTTAATTGTGTCAGCATTCTTATTTTCCTTCTCTTCCTTAAAAGATTGATTTGCCTTTTTTCCCATTAGTTCTCCAATCATTTGATGCTTTCCCTCGATCTCATGCAAGTCTTTTTTCTAATATTGCAGTGATGTCTTTGCAATTTTTTACTAATAGTTCTTAAGTGCCCCAATTCTTCATCTAGACTCTCCTTTTGATTTTCATATTCATCCAACCATTCGTTGACTTCCTTCCCATTTATATCATTGAGAATCTTGTTTCTCAATCTCGTTAATTTTCCTTGCGACTTATAAGCAACAGGCTGACTTTTATAAATTAAAATTCCATTCTTATTCATTACACAACAAACAAAAATGTTTTTTGATCGTAAAGATGGGACTACCTTGATAGCTGGAGTGCCTAAAGCAGATCCCTTAGTTGACCTCATAGCAACATTGAAGCCAACTTCATCTATAAAAATAAAGTTTTCTTCAGCGAAACTAGATTGTAAACGAATAAAATTCATGGCATAATCTTTTCTTGTTATAAGAGTATCTTCAGTGTTTCTTCTAATAGAAAGAACATGAACACATTTTTCGAAGTGCATTTGCAATAGTTGAGAGACCCAATTTAATTTCATGTTTTTCATAGAATCTTTGTGAAATTACTTTAAGTATTAGAGTACAATCATCATCAACCATTAGTTTAATCCAGAGCTTTCCAACCGATGTGTCGCGACACTTTAGTGTGTCGGCAGCGCTGCATAGGTGTGTCTCGTGAGCATAATGAAAAGCCACAGAGTCCCTTAATTTTATAAACTTTTTAACGATTGTTAGACTGAAATACAATACACATATATAGTCCGTCGTGTTTTAGCTGCAAGAACGCTTGTTTACCTTATTTATTAGTTATACAATAATGATTATATGAAACTGGGATTCACATATTTTGGTAATGAAAACAATCCTAGTCCCCAGTGTTTAGTTTGCGGGGATATACTTGCAAATGAAAGTATGGTACCAAACAAATTTAATCGCCATTTTGCTACAAAACACAGTCATCTGCCAGGAAGACCAGTCGAATACTTTATTGAACTTTCAAGGTCCTTTAAAAAGCAGTCTGTATCGTTCACAAAGAGAATAAAAACATCAGAGAGAGCTCAAGAGGCAAGTTACTTAGTTGCTCAAATAATTGCCAAAAACAAAGAACCACACTCTATTGCAGAAACTAACATAAAGGACTCTTGCTGTGCTATTGTTCGAACATTGTTTGGGGCCGAATTTGAGATAGAAGTTAATAAATTTCCTTTTCCAGATAATACGATTGGAAGACGTATTCAAGACATGTCTGGTGATATTAAGCTTCAAATGAAGGCTATTTTTCAAGACAATAATATGATCTTTACATTGCAATTAGATGAATCAACAGATGTCAGTGGGTTAACACAATTACTAGTTTTTATACGTTTCATTCATAATGAGAAAATTACTGAGCAATTCTTGTTTTGTCAAGAACTTCCAATGAGAACTAGAGGCGAAGACATATTTAAAACTTTAGATTCCTTCATGAAGGAAAATAATTTGCTGTGGTTAAATTGTGTAGGAATATGCACAGATGGTGCACCCTCAATGGTTGGTTCAACAAAAGGTTTTGCAGCATTTGCAATAAAAGAGAATGAAAATATTATAATTACTCATTGTTTTTTACATCGCGAAGCTTTAGTCGCGCAAATCATTGGAGATGAATTAAGAAAAGTTATGGACAAGGTGGTTCAAATGGTCCATTACATAAAAAGTAGAACTCTTAAATCCAGATTATTTTTTCATATTTGTGAAGAAATGGGGGCAAAGTATAAGAAGCATTTACTACACACAGAGGTTCGTTGGATGTCAAGAGGTCGAGTGCTTTGTCGTTTATACGAATTGAGGGAAATGATGTTTGAAATTTGGAAAAGGAAAGTGAACGAAGAAAATTTTGAAATGTTTTCCAAAACTGCTGAGTGCGAGCTAAAATGTGATATCAGCACGCTAATTGTTGACCATCTAACATTGCCTGGAAAGAAAATTCATCATTACTTCCCAAATGTTGAAATTAAAGAATATGATTGGATCAGAAATCCATTTCCTTCAACTGCACTGAGTAACTTTTCAACTGTTGAAGAAGAATTAGCTCAATTAAAAAATGATCGGAGTCTGTTAATAATGTACGGAGAGGGTGACTTAGACAACTTTTGGATTTGCGTTTCGAAAAGACATCTAAACATAGGCAAAAAAGCGTTAAAAATTCTTCTGCAGTTTTCTACTACTTACATTTGTGAAGTTATCCTTCTCAACAATGTCAAACTTAAAGACATTGCACCGAGAAAGCTTAAAAATGCTTGATGACGAAATGCGAGTCTCATTATCTAATGTTGAGGATACCTAAATAACAATTTATAAAGAAATAAATAAAATTACCTTGGGGGAAGATCGCCATGACAAACGGGACGATCTATTGGAACTCAGAAAAGAAAACGGAAGTAAAAAGAAACTAAAATGAGAAAGATAAAGGAAATAAAAGGAATCAAACATGAAAATGAAAACCAAGGTCAGTACTAATTAACTAGTACAAAAAGGAAAAGGAATTTTGAAATAGGGGAAAAAGGAAAACAACAATATCCTTATCTCGACAGCTTGCCTATGATAATAGAATTGCTGGGAGAAGGCGGTCAAACAAAAAAGGGAAAAGTGAAAACAACTTGACAGCTGTCAGAGATAAAAATTGGACAGTCGGGAAAAGCAGGAAAAGGAAAATGGAAAAACACTTGATTATCTGAAGTGCCACAAGAGAAGTGAACTATATAAGGGAAAACTGGTGAACATGAAATTACAACAAAATTAGAAGAAAAATTAGAGACACAGTGACGCGAAATTGAAAACGATTTGAGAGACGATTTGAGAGATAAAATTATTGGAGAAAATTAGACGTTGGACGAAACGTTGTTGGACAAACGATTGTCAAAAATAATTGCAAAGGAAATAATTGTGGAAAATAATTATTGGAGAAGAGTTGAAGAAAAGAATTAGTTGAATAATAAAACGAAAAGAAGTTATTTGATTATTTGAATAAAGTTTGGAAGAAAGTCAAAGAAAACAACTAGTTCAAAATCCCAGTTTAGAAACCAATCAGTAATTTGTGATTTTTTGATCCGGTGTTATACAAAAGTGCTATTCCTCACCGAGTGCTATAATAAGCATTGTATAGTCACCAAGCAGAGTGTTGAATTTATTGTCAGTGTCAAGTGAAAGTTTATTTGTGATTATCAAATAAAGATTTCTGTTGTCAAGTGTTATATGTGAATCGTATAAAGACACGCTTGGAGTCAGAGTAACATTAAAATTTATCACCAACTATATAACATTCCACCACATATTGAAAGGTTGTGTTCTTCCCATCCAGCTGAAATATCTCATTAAAATTGTAAATATATAAATAATATATAAATAAATAAATAATATATAAATAAATAAATAAATATATAAATAAAATATTGGAGTTATTCAAATTTTTTAATTCTTAATTAATTACATATTGTTACTTATAAACGATACCATCCACATTAAATCTTGTTTTCAGTCATGAACTATCCTTTTCTACCATTTATTTTGATATTTATATTTAAAAATGTTTCATTGTCTCTTGTATAACGGTTTACCATATGGCGTAAGTTGTATGATGTATGGTTTTCTGGTAAAACTGATTTGCTGTGTCGTGAAATGATGGGAGTCTAAAAAGTGTGTCACAAGCATGAAAAGGTTGGAAAGCACTGGTTTAATCTCTTCCTTTATTAGTGAGGTTAGTTTTGGTTTTCTATTTCTTCCTCTTTTTTCAGATTCTATTTTGTCAGTTGCTTGATACTTTTAAATAATTTTATGCATATTAACGCCGAGAATTGCAGAATGGTGGCAACGGTATCTCCTTTTACACATGAATTTACAATCCTTTCGCGGTTTTCTTGCGAAATTTTTACGTTTTTTCTCATAATTGTGATTAAAAATAATACTAAAATACTTATTCAAAATCAATATGAAAATATTCAAAGTCGATCTGGAAGGATTCAAAGTCAATATGAAAACCCTGTATTATCATTTAGTTTTTTCACAAAATGCCACATAGATGTCTATAAATAAAAAATAACCATAAAATTAGTAGAATGTACAAGATAATAGACCTCAGTAACTTATGGGTTAAAATAATAAAATAATGTTACAAATAACTAAATTCCAAAATTTTAATCTAATTCAAAGACGACATTTTTTTACAAGGGGGAGATTGTTGAGAATACTTAAATAACAAGTAATATATTATATTACGGTGGGCAAATGCGGCTCTTAGAGCCGCATGCGGCTCTTCGTTGAGTAAACTGCGGCTCTTTGATAATTGAATTTTTGATAATTGAATTTGAAAATTGAATTCGATTTTTTTATTTTGAAATTTTTTCAACTGAATTTTTAAAAAAAAATTTTTTGTTGCAATTGTATTTTCATGGTTAGTTTATTTTTACCTGTGTCACAAAATAGGTGTAAACAGAATTAAAATTTATAGTGTCATTCGATGGCGGTATTTAGAATCAAAATTTAATATTTCCTTATTACATTCTACCTTGTTTGATTCTTTTTATAAGCAATATTTAAATAATACATGTCTCACTACACTATATACCAGGGGTGGCCAAGTGCGGCTCTTTGATGAGCCATGTGGCTCTCTAGGACCTCATGCGTGCCCACCCCTTAAATATAATAAATAAGTAAATTACCAAAGGGGAAGATCTTCATGACAAACAGGACGATCAATGGGAACTCGGAGAAAAAAAACAAAAGTAAAAAGAAATGAAAATTGAGAAAGATAAATCAAATAAAAGAAAATAAACAAGAAATTAAAACAGAGGTCATTGTTAATTAAGAAATGGAAACGAAGGAAGAATTTCAAATTCCAGAAAAACAAAAACATGGGAAAAGCCGTATCTTGACAGCTTGTCAAAGATATCGAAATGACAGGGAAAGTCGACATACTACAAAAAGGGAAAGCAGGGCATATCTCAATATCTGCTAGAGATAGGGCTGAAATAGCGGGGAATACAGAGAAGAAAATAATGGAAAAACAAAATTATCTCAAGTACCGCTATAAAAGGGAAGACATAGAAGTCAGAAGAAAGAAGTGAAAGGAGGGTAAAAGGGTGAATAACAAGAGAGTTAAAAGAGAATTAAAAAAAGAATCAAACAGAGTTCAAAACAGAGTGACAGAAGAGAACTGGTTGATAATAAATAATTTTTTGGTAGAGTGACGAAAATCTTTTGTAAAATTAAATAAAAAGTGGAAGTGGAATGAATAAAGTTGTGGTCAAAGCAAATAGAAAAATCGATCAACGTAACCTGTGATTGAGTTGGTTGACGGCTAGTGATTATTGTTACTGTTACAGAAAATTATACGAGAAGGGCTATTCTTCACATAGTGTCGTAATAAGCTCTGTGTAATTGATTAATTTGGAGTTAATTAGTTGCAATTGCTACTTGTGCGATCTATTGTGAACATTAATGAGAGTTTATCTTGTTCGGTATTGTCAATTTGTGAATTAATAAAACACACTTTTGAGTCAGAGTGAAAATTTAAATTTACAATTATTATCACCAACCCAATAGTTCAACAAAATTAAATACGTAATGCCTGACGTTTTATTGGTAATTATAGGTTTATTTTTAGCAGTCTAATCGCTGGACTTTCGTTATCTTTTATGATGTTATTCTCTTTGGTATAAGGGGAAGCTAACA
Source organism: Schmidtea polychroa (assembly GCA_959609185.1). Classification (NCBI taxonomy): domain Eukaryota; kingdom Metazoa; phylum Platyhelminthes; order Tricladida; family Dugesiidae; genus Schmidtea; species Schmidtea polychroa. The sequence continues at coordinate 19,877 of CAUHTR010002427.1, forward strand.
TAGAAACCAACTATTAAATAAGTTGACATCACGACGAAATAGTAGAAATACTCACACGAAAACGATTATATCTAGAATCTAAGCATCTACAACTATTTGGTGAGTGAGTTTTCTCAAAATTATGGCATCATCGGTCTATTCTCCAGTCTCTGGGAATGGCCTTGGTCTCTGTTATATTAAATAAATTAAACAAAAAAATTAAATAAAATCATTTCTCTATCGTCTATAACTAAATGAAGATAAATCATTTTACTAATAGAATTTTTATATGACAATATATTTTAATATAATTAGTAAAATAAATAATTAAATGAATTTCACTTTTTTTGGCCTACAACACTAAAATCTGAATGTAAAAAAATTTAAGATTAATTGGTTTGATCCATTCTTTGTGTTTGTTTGAAGGGACTCCCTTAATTAATAATTTCGATTTTAGTGAATGTTTATATAATGGAATTGCTTATTCGATTCGAAACAAATTATTTTGTAGTTTATTCTAATTTCTAATGATACCAATAATTATATATATATGAAGTAAAATTTGCTTGATTTGTTATAGTAATTTATTTTAATCTTAGGTAATGTTATTCAATGTCAAGTGAGATAATACTGACTATTACCTAGTGCGTGTTACAAGCAAGATTTATATTTATGATTATGTAATAGTATAAAAATAAATAGTTATATTTTTAAAGTTATCAAGCAAATAAATTTTAATTTCTATTTGAACATATCGAAGCTTTTATTATAACGTTAATACTGCAGAATTATCTTATAAAATGTGATTTGATGAACTTTGGTATTTTACAAAACTGCATAAAACAATTTTTAACCTTGATCTGTAATTGCTATTAAGGAATTTACGTTTATTATGTTCATATATTATCTAGGAGGCTTCATATGGAACGGTAGTAAACTAAAATGAACATTAACATTTAGATAGTCAAGTTTATATGCGGAAAATAATTGCCACAGGTTCGAGTGTATTTGAAACATATAAACAGCTAAATATTGAAAATATACAAAATTATTCTAGTATTTTATTAGTATTAATATAAAATGAGATTGTGCAATCATCTTTTTTCACCTTAGAATTCCTTTTCATTTGTTTCCTTTTGCCTCCATCCAAAAAGGGACCACCACAAGGCCGTGCGATACGTCAATTCAATTTTCTCCAAGTACCATTATCCCTAAAGTTATTTTTATCTTTATCAGAAGAGATTTAGCTTATGAGTAGCAATCAATTGGTTATTCAGCTTCCCACCCTCCCTTTCCATCATGCATTCTTCCAACTTTTCAGTTCTTCTAACAGAGACAATTATATTTCATATCAAATTTCCCAATAGGAAAAAACTTTGCATTTTCAAACTAATTGAATTCCACAAGCGCTACAGCGAGTTGCGTTAAATAAAGTTTTGTAGGCTATGGCGGAGAATAAGAATACTGATTTTGAAAATAAATAAATAATATAATATAAGTATCTTGTGATTAAACTAAAATATAAAATAAGATAAATGTTCAGTTATTTTTTAAGACAGAAAAGCTAGACTTTAATTTGGAATATACGAATGGCCAAATGATCAATTATTGTATTAAAGAAATAATCAAAACCAATCCTTTTTCTAGCCATCTATTCATCAAGATAATTTGGCAGTAGTGCTTCGCTTGTTCCATACATATATTTGAACTTTCTTTTTGTAGAACTCCAACAAACTTCAACATTGTTGGTATGAAATCCAGTTATTGGATCTTTATAATGTAAAGAATGATTAACATATTGGTGATCATATGGTCCCAAAGAAGCAAGCGGTGAAGGTTGAGTTTTATTAAAGTTAGAACCACCAGTATATGTAGAGTATTCATCAGTCCAAATTCTTGTATTAGGTTTAATTATTCGTCTTATGATAGGAAAAAGTGTGTTTCTTTTTCTGTTGCTTCCCAATTACCAATGACAAAATTTAGTGTTCATATATATCGAAAATATCGAAAGCCCATTTTTTTCTTCCTGAATTTCGAGTTGGATTCCCCCGGTTTGATTTCAATTTCATAAACTTTTTCTCGTCTATCTGACAAGTTACATCTCCACCGAATTTCAGAAAAATTTGAACACACATGATTAAAATAGCAAAACCATTGTATAACTGTTTGTCTAATTTTGTTTTTACAACAGTTTCAGTTAATTAAACGCAATTTTAGCTAATTCAAAAAAGCAACCTACTGCTACACCTCTTCGAAATGTGTTTTGATTTTTCATTTTGAGAACGTCAAATCCATTTAAAGGAATTCAAAGATTCAGGTGTTCTGGTAAGTTTGGCTTCTTTCTCACATATTTCGCATAATAGCCGTTCTCTTATTAACCTGTGTTCAATAAACCATAAAATTGTTTTCATAAAATCATTTATTATTCCTGAAAGTTCTAAAAAATCCATAGTTCCAATAAAAGATTTATATTATATTATATTACATTATTTATTTTCACAATCATTACCCTTATTCTCCACCATAGCCGTTTTATATTAATATTTTATCCATTAACCTCTATGGTAGTAAGCTTTGGTATGATGGATATATACGGAGTGAGTTATTTTAATATAAAAATTTAAAATAAAAATTATTACATTTGACGACTTCCGACACAATAATCGGGTTAAAAAAAATTAAAATTTACCACTTTTCAAAGTTTTTATTGAAAAATCGTATTATTATTTCAGGTGTCTTCAACTATAGGTTGCAGTGTCAAAATATTCGTACCCTAGTTAAAAAATCTTCACTTCACTATAAGTAATTGAAAACTTACACTTACAAAACAATTAAAAACACATATAAACACACAAATGAAACACAAAACATGACTAATAATGTTTTTTAGTCTTTGAAACATGGATGTATACACAAAGCGACGTTGCACACTTCACACATGAATTTTGTGTCTTCGACATTTTGGTCGTACAGTTGTATGACTTTTTATGTTTTATGTATGACAGTTGTATGTTTTTAAAATATTATGGAGGAAAGCTGATAGATGCCATTGGTTTATCCATTTCTGACGTTTACTTACGATTAAGGTCTGTATGACCACAGCCGTACGGGTAAGGCCATACTAACTTAGAGGTTAAATAAAAATTATTAAAATTGTAACAAAAATTGTTTTTATTAAATTACAGCAAATTTCAAGTTGTATGCGGTGCCGAAAATAATAATAAATAAAATAATATTGATAATAATAATGCCAAAATTTTCATATCGATGTTACTTATTTTATTTCGGACTCGATAGGCAAGATTTTTAGCAAAAATTGAGTTAAATTGCTTTAATAACAATATATAAATGTAAATATTTAATTTGGTAAATTTTAATTTTCAACCATTTTGGCATTATTTATGCATTAATTATTCTTTTTTTATATTTTATTCCATTGTCTGTGATTCTGTCCCCATAAACTTCCATGTCTGACGAAGCTTGCCGTTTTCGATATGGCTTACACTTGGGCATGAGCTCATATTCAAATGTAAATTGAATTCTTTCGATATTGACATTAACGATCAAACTAACATTTTCTTCAACTGTTTCCAAGAAGTTCTCAATTGCCGAATTCAATTTCACTGTTTGCTCCAATGTGCTTCCATATTATGCAGCTTTTTTGGTTCTAGGACAAAATGTCACCGGACAAAATGTCACGGACAAAATGTCACGGACAAAATGTCACGGACAAAATGTCACGGACAAAATGTCACGGACAAAATGTCGTGGACAAAATGTCGTGGACAAAATGTCTTGAAATATATCCTGACAACGTCAGTGATTAGGAAGGGCCAAATTTGAATTATCCTTTTCAAAGACAAAAATCAACTTTCGAAATTATTTTTTATTAAAAACATCCAGCCAAAAGTTTAGAAATGTATTAGCGAGGGCATAAAAGAAGTCACATGAAATCAGCTTTGCTTTGCACCTTGGCAATTCCTTCCTTGATTTTTTACACAAGTAGTACCATACCATGTCTGGACTTGTGACCAAACACTTTGCAACTGGCAGAAGAAACATCTTTGATGGCTCTTTCAACGGCTTGAGAATGACAGGGAAATTGTTCTAATGTAATTTTCTTATTCATCTTCAATTCATGATCCAATATATGAGATAAAGAGGGGAGGCGTCAAATTACATTTTGTCCAGTCAATCATGTCAGCATATGATGTAGCAGACGACTGAAGAAAGACAGTATTCTTGTCCATAGTGCGAATCACTTCGGAAGGGAGAAATTTTGTCTTGCAGTTATGATTTTTTCTGTTGCAAACTTTCTGATTTCTTCATCATCATCACCAACAGCAGCTAGGAGTATATTTTCTGGATGTGAGAAGTAATTGTTGTTCTGAATGACAGGAAAGATGATTTCTTGGTCTGATGGATCCAAATCCTGCAGAAGTTGGAGCATATAAAAAATATTTCTTGCACCATCTTGGCATGACGAGTGAATCTTTATATAAAACCATGACGGTCCATAGAAATTGACAATAAATTTCACTATTCGCATGAGAGGTTCAGATGGAGCAGTTTCGGACATATATATAGTCGCAGAATTCTATTAGCTTTCGTTAGCCAGCGACTGTGATTCAAATTTCCTGGTTGTGCCATTTGTAGAAAAGGGACATCCTTGTTGTTGTGGTACCCTTTCTGGACTGCCAAGCATACTCTGAGGAAATACAATTGATCAGTGTTCAATTCTTTCTTGATATTTTCACTAATATCTACGACCTTTCCAGGAAGGGACATAAAGGCTACTACGGGCTTGTCTTTTGGATCAAAATCAAGAACGCTTCCTATTTCACCACATGACGTTTTTGGACCTTTGTTTCTCCACCATCGACGGACTGAAAAATACTTCCTGAATGGCAATTCATTTGCATGCAACAAGCATATCAGCCATTGTAGAGGTCGCCCTAGGCTTTTTTCGAGTCTTCGGATTATTCCATTATTTTTTCCGGTGTTTGTATTGGTTCCATCGCACACAATTGCTTGAAGGGTCAGTGAGGACTGCGTGCTAACGATGATTGACATGATTTCTTTGCCAATATCCACAGCTTTACTACTTTGAGGTACAACATGATCGATATATGTATCCCCTGGAAAGGCGACAATCACATAATGCTCCTCTTTTAGGATCCTTCTATGAAGTAAGGTGGAATCTTGTTTCCCGTCGAAACCGAGGCAAATCAAGTTTTTCGCTTCTGCTGAATGCTGTTCAATTCTCTCTCCTCCAGTACTTTCTCTGACGCCGTAATTTTGCGGGATCGATGATTGTTTGAGAGGATAACAGTTCCATATCTTTCAGAAAAGCGTTTACTAGCAAACACGTGTCTCTGTTGCTCACACCACATCTGTCAACAGCTTTACTTAATTCAGGATAATGTCTTCTATTTTGAAATCATCACATTCTTCTACGCTTGACTCTGAGATTTCTGTTGAATTGTCTAACTTATCTTTACTTTCATCACTAGCGGCTTCACTCTCCGTGTCACTTCTTGAGGTCGGATGTAGATCGTTAACTTCAGTGTCCATTATTTCATTTTTCATTTGTTTTCCTTTTCCTGTAGGGCTGCTTTTCGTTTGTTTTCTCTTCAATTTGAGGTTTCCTGTCTGTCCGTATTTCCGATTTTCATGTTTCTGGTAGTTTGTTGGTCAATCCAGAACTCCCACTCTAAGGTAGGAATTTTCAAGGCCAATCGGCATGTACACTGACTTCTTCCACGAGCACCATCATTAAAACATTTGCAGCAACATATGTCAAACAATTTGGAAACGAGCTTTAACTTATCTTGAAATTTGGCAGATGACCTCTTGCATACTGGATACTTCTCTAATTCACGCACTTTTGATATTAGTCGCTTGACACGAACCACAATACTACTGAACTCAACAGTTGGGATACTTGCCTTCATATAAATTTCCTTCACCTTATTTGCGAGAAGAGTTGCTTGTTCGTTAAAGCCAGTATGAAATTGCGTACATTTCTCATTGTAACAGTAATCACGAAACACATCTTCACAAGTAGGTAATTGGTTTCTGGGTAGTTCACAAGTTTGACCAAACAGACAATGACGTGATTTACTTCTTGTTTTGCGAAATTGCTTATTTCTCTGTCCCTTCATAACTGCTCTTCTGTACTCAGCTCTGGCAAATAAAAGTGAATCATCAAGTTAACTTTTTTAATTATGTCCAGCAAACACTTGACATCCAATCGAAACAAATTAAATTATCTGAGTTTAGACTGACTAGTAGTATCCATGTGGATTATGTGTTGACTGTAGTGTGTGTGTTAGTATTGTTCAGAAGAAATTGTCTTTGTGAGTGCTTGTGTGAAGGTGCTTCCGTGAATTAACCTCTCTATACATGCACGCGTTAGCTTGGACTTGTGAATAGAGCATGTCAAAAATGGTCTTTCTGCAAGCGTGTGACTGCTTGCAGGATGAATTTACAATGGCACATGTGCGAGCATTTTTACTGGGATAGTACTAATACATACAAACAAAAGTTACTACCTTTCGAGTATTTATCCGACAAATATTTTGTCGACCCCCCTCAACCTTGGGTATCTGGTCGCAAAGATACTGATCACACTCAACATGTCGCAATGGTATATTATCAACAACATTTATACCATGAAATTTTGTCCACGACATTTTGTCCGTGACATTTTGTCCGTGACATTTTGTCCGTGACATTTTGTCCGGTGACATTTTTTCCGGCCACCGCTTTTTGTATTCATTCCGTGAATATTTACTCAATAGTATAATTTTAGTCATTTTGATGTCCTCAATCAATTGATTTGATACCCATTAGTAAACCTTGTGTATGTTCTTTACATCTTCTACAGCCGAATGTACTCCCACTTGTGTATCCTCTCCGCATATTTTTACAGTTTTCGATTTGGACCAATCTTCTCTATTGATTATACTCATTGAATTTTTCACAGAATTTTTTACAAGCACTCTACTGCAGCTAAATCTTCAATACCATATAATTGATCCGTCCAAATTTATATCTTAGTTTTGGGCTTTTTAACAATAAAAACATTCGAAAAATAAATCTACAATTACTTCAAACAAAGCCACAAGGAAAATCAATCAAAATTACAGAAGAATAATAAAAGAAAAAACTCAGCAAAAACTCAACTACTCACGTCCGGGAATAAAATAAAGCTGGTAAATTGTTTTTGCACTTCATCTGCACTGCCGATGATTATCTTGAAGTTTATATTTTACTAAATTTTTGATTTTTGCTGAATTTGTCTCCCACAGCTAGTAGACCTTCATTTTCAAGGTTTCTATTTTCGTCTTTGAATCTTTAAGCCATCTCTGCACTGTAAATTCTTCATAAACATTATTTTTGAAAGCTTTATTGATGTTTATGGTCAGTGCCGGATTTAACATTTAGAGGGTCCTGTGAGGCTGTGCCAAAAAATAATCTGAATAAATGTATAATGAACAAAGAAATGAGGAAACTATTTTTTAGAATAATTGATCAATGATCACTGATAAAATAAATTAACTAAAAAATGAATTATTTAATTAAACTCAATCGCTTCTTCGGTCTTCTTGGGTGTTAACTGTTAGTTATAACGTCTCCATCACAATGACCATACTTATTTAAAACTTAGTGTTATTTATTAGATGTTAATTTTTCGAAGCTTTACTAAAATGAAATCATTGATAACGTCATCAAAATCCATTTTTTGTAAGAGTTCACTTTTATTTTTGAAGATATAAATTTGTTTTATTAATGTTCTGAATAAAATCGTTCCACATTTCAATTAGAAACACCTTTTCAAAAAATGACAAATGTCTGAAAAGATCATTTGCTTCTCGTCGTGTTTCTAGTTTTTGATCATCACCTGCAAGACATGTTAAAGCTTCTATTATATTATTGTATCCATCGGAAAAAGCTTTAATTGCATCTGGTCTATCTGACCATATAGTTTGGGAGAGATTTTAAAAGTAAATTTTAGGATCTCAAACAACGTTTCATAACTGCCCATCTAGATGTAAATGCACTTAGGAAATTTGATAATTTCTGCACAAAGCCAAAAAAATTAACAGTGTCGACACAACATTCAACAGTTAAAGTTCCAACTAAATTTAGGAATTTTTTACATTTTCGGGGCCAGGTCCTGTGCCACGGCACAGTTAACACAATGGATAATCCGGCCCTGTTTATGGTTTAATTTCACAAAGAAAAATTAAATTTATTAAAGTTTATTTTCTTTAATTGAATTTCTTAATTACTGCCTTTTCATATGTTGTGTTATGTTGTGCAGAAAATTTGTGTTAAATAGAAAAAAACATTGATATATAGTCGAAAACTTAATGAATGTAAGAGTATTTAAAATAATTTGTAATTTCATCAATGTAATTAATTGATATATATTATAAATAAATATATATTGTAATGTAAATATTATATACGGCATACATAGTTGTTATTATTATTATTTTAAAAATCGTCTAATTAAAAAATGTATGTGTTTAAATAAAGTCAAAAGAAAACTTTCATAAATATCTTCCAATAAGATTTATTATTTAACCATTACATAACAGCGTAAGTGAACCACGAACTATTATCAATACTGTTAATACACGAGGCATACACTGCTTGTCATCTTTCAGGTGATCGCGTCCCTTTTGGCAACTCCTTCCTCATACATTAAATGACTATTGCGTGTCGAATAATGCGTGAAAACTGTACCATCCTAACACGTTGGTAGTGTGTGATGGGGTCAAAGGTTAATGATTAGATGAACTTCCTATTCTATTTGAAGATTATAGTTGCAATATTATTACAAGATAACATTCAAGTACACATCGATGGCTACTTTTAAGAAAGAATCACTTAAAATAGACGTTTCCAAAAGCGATTCTATAGTTAGGTTGATGATTTTACTTCTAACTATTCCATTCTTTTGACGAAATTTTCATTTGGTAACACCCTTGGACAATGGATATGAGAGTTTATCGATTGGACGTTTATGCGTTGGAATTTGATTGGCTTCTTCGACTTTACCCAAGTTAGGCATGCGTTGTTTCAATTAGGCTTCAGTGTAAATGCGCATTGGAGCCGTTGGACCCTACTTTCAGTTATCAAGCCATTTCGACATTTGGACAGTCGGAATATCTGTTTCTGAAGCTCTTTGATTTGCAATGGGTCACACCATGTCATTGAACTCGTTCTAATTTGGCTCTAGTAGGCTCTTTTCGATTTCTAGTTTCTTGGACAAATCTCTGCAGATGGTTTAGTGGATTTCCTAGTTAGTTTAAGGCACTAAAATAGTATCATTTAAACAAAATAGTTGAAGTAAACAAAAGTAAATGCCATCATTGACCTTTGGGTCAATTAACTCTTTCATCTGGCATCTATTTTTACACAATGTGTAAGATGTATTTATATAAACTATTCATATTTATAGCATTTATATTTTATTATTTGAATGTTATGGTATGTTGAAATTGAATGTTGAAATTGTTCGAAATATTATTTGGATTTGAATTAATTCCCCAGAAATGAATTAGGAAGATACTTTATTTAAATAATATAGAATTATTCACGTCTTTGACCTCACCAGAAGGTTCAAAATCAACTTAAACTGATGCATCGAATTCAACATCATTAGATTCTTCAATGTGGACAGAATCTGGAATTTCACTAGCGGCTTTTAATTTTCTAGCCTCATTTGCACTAAACTTATGAATTACATCTGCCTTTTCATCTTGATAATCTCTCAATCCAAGCAAAATGATATCTCCTTGATTAATCCAGACTTTTTCTCATTTTTTCTTCTAATATGGATAAACCATACATTTATTGAAAACGGCCCGAATAAATAACTCAAATGGAACAACCATGATTAAGTCACACTTAAGATATTTTCAAAATGATCTGTATAGTGTATACCTATAAGCCCAAATAAATTAACTTTCGTTTAGTGATACAACTTATGGAGAAAATGAGGGAGGACCAAGAGCGGACGCAACAACAAACAAAAGTCTGTGAACCCATACGAGTGCTTGCCACTTATAGTGCGAGAGAGCGCGCTCACTTTTTGCTGGTACTCAACCACTTGATACAGTACCAACGTTGATCACTCAACGGGCATCAAGCGGTAACATACGATTGTATTCTGGGTTACGCTGGAAACATCTCGAAAAGGTAAAATGTGGTCTACATGTAACCCACCAAATTTCAGTAGCGAAAATTTCCAATTAAAAATAATTACACTGGTTTGTTTTTCCGAAAATTTACTAATTAAATACCATTGAAACCGAAATTTCATTCTACCTAAATTTACCTATATTCAAAAAATTTCAATAACCAAAATTTTATATTCAAAATAATTACACGTGTTTTTTATTGAAACTGTAAAATCCTGTACAAAATGAATGAGCTCGTATTTACCTTTAGAAAACCGGCATTTTGCCTCAGCTAGGGACGCGAAGAAACCGAGCTTAGGACAATCAGGAAGTTAGGGAAACGAACGGATAGAGTTAGGAGATATTCGATACGTGTAAAGAAAATTGAATTGGAAGCAAACCCGATCAAAGAGTAAAAGTTCGATTAAAAGGAAGTTAGGTGACAAAAGGTGAAAATTGATTACCAATACTCCTAGCATAAATTGAGATGAATTAAAGATAGGAAACCAGTTATCACAATAGAAATAAAGACAATTGTATGATAATAATTATATTAAAATGAGCTTAATTGCTGCGCTGTGTCCGCCTCCTCGTCTTCGGACTCCAGTAAAATCGGACTCTCGACGCCATGATCCCACTCCTTGTGTGCATTACAAGGGAGACAGCGCTCCAACCTGCTGGACATGTTACCGCATTTGAAAGTTCGCTCTAGTACCCGTCGACGCGGCTGTAGAGGAACCCTGAAAGTAAAATAAAACCCTGTTAGAATACCAATAAAAAAAGTAATCATTTCACGACGTCCGACATATTCAAATTTTGGAACTGAGGCGGCCTAAATCAGCTACTGATTAAAAACGTATTAGATTAATAAAATTATGTAATTATGTAACCAGTAATATAGTAAAATCGGAAAAACCCAATGCACCTTCAATAAATATTCAGAATAGAAATAGCTTATGATTTCTTTAGAAAGTAGTAACATTCAGAACCAGACATCTTTTTAAAATATAAGTCGTCAATGACCGCACCGTCCGTTCTCATCGGATCTTGTGATATCCGTTCCAGCATCTGGAGGTGTTTGACGTACACCGGAAATTGAAAATGCGACAAGGCAAAATTAGTCTTGCCAATGCCCGTCGGCCCAAGAAAAATATGGCTTTTCATATCATAAATGTCAATTTTAGGCATATTGAACTCATCAAAATTTGGCTGAGTGGCATTTCCGAATTCATTTTGTAAAGATTCTATTATTACTTTCCGCTTTGTCAAATAATGGAAAGGTTCATGAGCCTTAATTACACCAATTGCCTCGGATAAATTGTTTGCTTGGAGACTCATTTTAAATTTATTATCACAAGTTTTAAGCTTACCTTCGTTCCATTTTGAATATGAATCCCTCCTGAGATCCTCGATTCCGCCTTCGTGGTGTAGGATAAGACCTCCGATCGCTCGCTCGCCTGATGACCTTTAACAAATGGATTTTTAACTCTGCCCGACAAACCGATATTCTATAATTTCTAGTTGTTTCGAGCATGTATTGAAGATGCCGAAAGCCAAGCTCTTCCTGACAGCAAAAAAATCTTGTTGTTTCGTCATCCGCGAATATTCTATCATAGAAACTTCTGTGAAATTCAAAATGTTGGAAGTTGAGATTAAACGACCATAAGTAAAATCGCCGGTGAAAATGTTAAGGTCTGATTCATTTGCTGTATCTCGTACTGAGGTAATAACAGGAGAAGTAATCTGTGGAGCCAGTTCGACATCTTCCACAACGCGACGGGATGCGATGTGTTGGACAACTTCATCAATCGAAGAAATCGCAGACTGTTGCTTAACAGAATGCATACTGTGCATATATTATTGTTTTAATTTTCATTAAAATGTCGTTAATTTGTTCTGTTTCCAATGAAATTCTTGAAGTTCCAGTTCTTAATAGATCATCAGGACATGTTTATGAAAAAAGGTTAATTGAAAAACACTTAACGACAAGTGATCTAGATCCTGTTATTGGAATACAGTTTTCTATAGATGATTTGATTGAAATAAAAGTGCCAATGCATATGGAACCGAAACCACCAAGCTTCACATCCATTCCGGCTTTATTGAAAGCTGAACTTATTGATAATAAAACAAAGGCTACTGCCGAAATCACTTGCTTATCATGGTCAAAAGATGGTCAAACAACATCGCATGTTTTATGGACTAATAAACAAATGATTATGTTTTGTTTTCACTCAATTCAATCTGGTAACAGAGCGTGGTTCTGACTATCGAGCAAGAACAAGGTAATATATGATCATCTTGTATATTATATTTTGTACCTTTTACATTTTGAATTTGTTCACATTAAATTAGAATGTCATTTTTTCTGGGTTAGCGAAACATTTCCCTTAGGGCCTGCTCTTTCTAAAAATTATAAAAATAGTAAAAATAAATTAAAGAAAATTCTAGTCTTGCAGACTGCAGCAACATGATCAATTTATAGTATATTAAAATGAAATTAGAATATCTAAATAGAACTTAGTTAATAACAATAATAAAATGTCCAAATTAATATTACTATAAATATTACTGGTTATGAAATATTGCAAAAGCTGATCAAGAAGCTAACGAACAAATGAAAGCCTTAGACTTCTAACGAATAATGTTAGTGCAGCAGGGAGAAATTTTTATGATCTTATTTTGATCGATTCATATTATTGAATTCGAAATTTTCTAGTTAATTCTGATTGATTTCAGATTAAATGAGCATTATTCACTTGCTGTAAATAATTAAGTCGAAAAATATGTATTAATACAATTATAAATAAAATTTAAAATAAACCCCCATAAAGAAATAAACACATACATGAAAGAAAGTATGCATAGATATGTAACTGGGCATAGAAACCTAAATATATATTTCGAGGACGAAAATTTTTTTTAAGAGGGAGATATGTTGGGGTTATAAAATAATTAAAAGAAAAATTAAATTATATTTTGTAATTAAAGGAATGAGAGAAGCGTGAAATTGGTCAGGGAGAGAATTGAGAATGCGAAGAAATGAAATGGGTAGAAAGGCTCGAGAAGGTAATATCAGTATATGGGCAAATCACAAAAATGTGAATTGGATTTTGAAATTCAATTTCAAATTACTACCATTATTATCAGGATAAATAAGAGGACAACTATTACTAGGTAAAATCGTATAAAACTGGTTTTCCTTCATAATATTTATTTCATCAATTGTTTTTCAGATATACTGCTATGAGTTTCATAACCATGCCATTTCACATAGTATTGTTTATATTTCCCATCTGATTTAGTTTTTAAATCTTTTAATTTCTGAAGATTGTGCGTGATGGAATGACTTGTAGGTCTGGTTTGTTGAATTTGCCGCTGACTTGATTTTTTTCATAATCTGTAATAAAGTACATGGCCTGATTTTGATTAGTATCTATTTTCGATTTTTTAAAAATTTCATCACTCCGATTGTTAATCAAAGTTCTTGGTTAATGGAGAAGCACTGATTTCACTTGTTCTAACATGGTCTCCTACTTTATATTTCGGCTTTTTTGTTTTTGATTTATCTTGTTGTGATATTCAAGTATCAATATTATTTGTTAAATAAATATCGATTTGGTCTCATTTCATTTAATTCTATGAGATGAAAAATTGTAACTGTAAATTATTTTAGACAAAACATTTATCTACGTTTTATCACTCTGATATACAAAATACTTTTCAAACGATCTCTTAAAGTACGCTTAAATCTTGTCACATGTGCTGCTTTATATTGTGAAAATATTAAGTAATGATTTATTCCTTTGATAATTTCTTTAACTTTACTATTATAAAATTCTTTACCTAAATTTAAAATTAATTAATTTATAATTTTTGCTGAAATCTGTTTGTAAATTATGAGGCTGTCCGTCGGCAAATAATGTTTTCGATTGCATCAGTCATTTCATTGGCTGATTTATATTTTTTTATATAGCATGAGCGTATCTGCTAAATACATCGATACATGTCAAAATATATTTGTATCCTTTATTAATTTTTAAAAATGAAATCATTTCCATTAATATCTAATATTAATACCTAATATCTATTTGCCATAAACCATTAACAATAAATGTTTTATAAGATCTCGCGAGGAATCTTTTTAACATTGGTTTATTTCAGGGGTTCCCAAACTTTTACCAGTCGAGACCCACTATTTAGACCGCAAAGTTTTCGCGACCCACCTGTAAATAAAACAAGAAAAAAGCTAAAAATGTTGATTTACATATTTATTTAACACGCATATTTAAGAATGATTAATAGGATGAATGAGATGAATGAGCCTGCTTTCTATTTTTTGCAATAACATCTTCGACATTTACTTTTATATTTGTTGTTATTAAGCGAAGTGAGTTTGATAGCTGTAATTTGTTGCGATATTTATTTTTTATTGCAATCATTGACGAAAATGCAACCTCGCATAGATAAGAAGTTGTGAAAATAAGCAATACTTTTAACGCTGCGGTGTGTAAAGTTGGATATGTGTTTTGCACCAAAACAAAATTTGCACTGGTTGTCTGAATATTTAAAGTTTGTAATCCTAAATTTCTAATTAACCGTTATTTGTGTTTGGTTGCCTGGTTAAAATGTAGAAAAGTGGTTGCTATGATGCGATTATTAAAAACAAGTTCTAAATACAAAGATTTGCTAAAAAGAAGTTTAATTTTTAAACCACCTAAAAATATGCAATAATTTTTTGTCGCAAACCTACTTATATATAAATATTGTGACAAGTTAAGTAAAAGCAAATTAATATGCTCAGTAATACAAATATTAAATTTTTGGCGACACACCGAAAATAGCTTCGCGACCCACCAGTGGGTCGCGACCCACACTTTGGGAACCGCTGGTTTATTTAGACTATGCTAGTTGGTTAAATAACTATTTTTCAGTTTCTTTCTTTGAATTAAGTACTCTTTGCAAGTTTTTCTACACCACCAAAGCCATCTGGATCTTTCAGGTTTGTCCAAATCGTTTTTAGATTTTTCCCTAATATTTTCTTCTTTGATTTGACTTTATTGGAAGATGTTTCCTTTATTTACAATGCGATGTTAATATAATTGAATCTAAATTATGTTTATCCGTTATTTAATTTTTGGCACCCATTATTTCTATGATATTATTTTTAAGAATTCAATGGCGAAATTGCGCTTATAACTGATAATACGATTGGAATTAATGTACCTTCCTGTACCGTCCTGTTGTCTATATATTATTTTTCTCATTAGATTTCGATTTTTTGTATTAGCTATAATGACTAAATATGATAAAAGAGATCTTTTATGTCTTTGTAATACATACCTTTTAGCTTTACTAATATTGACATTACCACGAACTATATTAATAATAACTTCAAGTAAATCGTCAATAACAAATAATGGAAAAGCTTATAATATACTATTCCTTTTATTATTTGGAGGCTTAAGCAAGGTTTTAAGATGTGGTGATCTACGTTCTAATTTCATTGTCGATGACGAATTTTATTAATTTGTTTATAATTTAATCTAACTCTTATTTTTATTGATTTTTTAGTCTTTGTAGTGTTTACATTCCGTTTAGTATTTCTTTTCTTCTTTCTGCTTTGTAACTTTTTCACGTTGAACTATATTTTTTTAAAATTATATTTTAAATAATAAAGTATTTCGTTTTTGTTTTTTAATCGTAACACCTATTTCATTGAAAATATCTGTTCTAATACGTTAATTATCTGGACATTGTTAAGTAAAGTGGAAGAACAAATACTCATGTGCTATCTTTGTTGCATCTTGGAAGGAGTCAATTAAATATTTTATATCATTTGGATAAGCCTGTCTTGCGAGAAAATCAATTTTAGTCGGATCTCGAGGTTTTTTGAAATTAACCAAGTATTTTACATTCAAATTACGCGTTCGATGACTTCGACAATTGATGAAATAAATTGTGTTATAAAAATGACCATTACTCCGATGTCTACTGGTTTTTGTAAATACATTATTAAAATCTCTATTTGCTTCATGATATAAATCATCAATAATTAGAACATCACCTTGACGCAATCTAGACGAACAATTTTTATCGAAACCCTTTATTTTATTCATTTTTAATTTAAAAGACTGATCTTGTTTTATACCATGCTCATCATCTGCTCCCTTAAGCCAGTATATTTTATTAAATTTTATATAATTTACAAAAACATGGTTTTTCCTCTACCACTAGGACCTACAATTTGATAAGCGGCATAATTTCTTCCATTTTAATTAATCTCATTTCATTAATATCATTGTTTATATTTGTTAATTTATTATTATAAGTGTATAAAAATTATTTTAATTTTATTACTTGACTTCATTATTATTGAGCAACATTAATTATTAAGTAAATTAAAGGTAAATGTTTAGTGAAAAACATGAAATTCGCATTAGGGAAACCCCAATAAGTTGTGGATAGAAATGGGAAGTTTCCAATTATAATTTTCAAGTCGGGTAAATATCTGACAATTGGATGCAAGCAATCTCTTAAAATAGTTGATTCGAAATATAAGATACAAGATTTACAAATTCAGTCCTTTATCATAACTGTTGATATCGGTAAATTTATACAATTACAACATAAAGCTAAATGTATGTTTTAACCGGAAATATTTGCAGCTTTACGTCTTCAAAAATATAATCCAGTTTGTGTTAATGAATTTTCAAGTGGGATGTAGAAAATATTATATCAGAAATGAAAATGTTAATTAATTTTGTTTTTAGTAATTAGAAAAATACCGAAAGGTAAAGAATATATTTTTATTTATAATTTGTTTACACTCTTTATATGTAATTTACTTATTTGAAGT
>CAUHTR010002429.1:0-58825 GCA_959609185.1 Schmidtea polychroa
AAGTAATTTAGTGCCCTTTTTGTACTGTTTATATTCTCATATATAAAAATACCAGTGAATTTGATTTGTATATCTAAGAGATTAAGACATCATGTACAAATTGTTGTATTTGCTATTCAAAATAAAAGTAACGGACATCTCCGTCATAAACAAAATGAAAAGAATATATCATAAATGTTATTATGCTAATATAGGAATTGAAAAATATATTCTTTTCATTATAAAATCATCTCTCTATACTTTTTACAACACAACATATTTTAATAAAAAAAAGAAGGATGTTTTAGAAAGATAATAAGATATTATAATGTTTATAATATATTTATTTCATCGACTTTCATGCTAAAGATGATTACAATACTTTTCATGATTTAATTGCAGCAAATTTTATAATTAAATCATTTGTGTATGATTTTTTCATTAGATCCCTTTCAATGGACATCAAAGATTGAGTTATACACAACATGATTATCTGAAATTTAGTAAAAGTATGAGATTAAATAGCATGCGTTTATTGTATTCGAAAAACGAATTTCACAAAAGGTAATTTGTTTTTCTGCAAAAGAAAAATCTATTTCCCCTCCTTAAAAGAGTTTGTAACTATCCTATTATACTCATATCCTTCTGCAAATAATCAAAACTAAACTATTCTAAGATTCAATATTAGCAAAAACTAAATGATCGTTCCGGTCGCCGCTATTTCTTTCATTTTTATTTCATCACATTCATTGTCCTCCATTTCCTAACTGAATTGGGAGCATGATAAGCAAAATATAAAACAAAATGGGGATGATACTGCAACCTATTTATCACATAACTTGAATTCATAACATTCTACTTTCCCCAACAAGTTCGCGACTAGCCGAATCCTTGTCGTCTTTCAGTCCTTTGCCATCGTATCCCGGCCAATTACTCCTTTTTTTCACTAATCAAAACTCACCAATAGTTTTGTATTACCAAATCAATTTTTAAAACGTCTTACAGTTTAAGTGAAAGTGTACAATATATCAAATATAAAAAGTCATGCAGTGTAGGGTTAAATGAATTTAAAAGATTTTTTTAAAATAATAATCATTGAAAACGATTGGAATGTTTTTATTGCAAGCACTACATATTATGAATAAATCGAATACACGGAAGTAGTTTATCTACTCCTGGTGGTCTGATGGAGAGGAGAACGAATGAGGCCGGTAGGAAAAACTCGATTTCCCCGTTTTCCTAATGCATTTTGAAAAACACAAAGCGACATAAGCAATTGAGAAGAGCGGACGGTCAGCATTTGAAAATTAAAATGCAGACGAAATCTGAATAGATGATAACCGTATGAGTAGTTAGAATAATATTATAAATAATATAAATAATATTTGTAAGATTTATGATATTAATACTATTATTTTTCAAGTTCTTTAAGGATTTTAGGAATTAAAAGGATTTTCGGTATCACTAGAAATATGACAGGTTGGCAATCAAACGGTAAATTTAGCTTTTCAGATGCGTTAACCCATTCATTAATTCGATAATCTTGACTTATAATTATTTTTACAATGATGATCATTTAAATTTTCTCTCTAAGTAATGAGGAAAACTGATGAGTGTCGAATGGATTCTAGATCTGCTGAAGAGGGTCTTCTCAGATAAATGATCAGACTATCGACAGGGACAAAATCCAGCAATTGGACGGATGAAAGCTAAGAAAACTATCATACTAAAAATAAAAATTCATATAATAAATTTTGTGTTCTTCAACATCTTGATAGAGTCTAATAGAATATTCTAGGGTTAAAATTAATAAATTAATATGAAAAAGGAGATAAATAATTGTTGTCTTGAACGAATAATTTTTTGAGAAATAATTAAAGAAATAAAAATTAATTTAAATTAATTTAAGAAATAATTAAAGTATAGACCAAAGACCGATTGACTTCGTAACAAGAGAACATATCTTCACTGTGTCTGTTTTGATCATAATTATTGTAAACCAATTTATAAACATTTTTTTTGTAAATTAAGGAATAAAACAAAATAATATTATTTAGTTAAACTAACTACTGCAAATACAGATTGTAGTACAATTACCATTAAAGCTATTTATTTGGATTTAATGCAACATAATTTCTATGGACCTGATGGAGAAGTTCACACAGGACGTAGCCCGCTATATGTCCGAGGCAAGGCGTCAGACGGAGAGGGCGGAAACCATAGTCTGAAAATGTCGTCGGATGGAGGTGAGCATGTAAATAAATTGAGTCAGAAAATCGAAGCATTAGAGAAGTCTTGGATCGAAGATCAAGGGATCATGACAACCTTGATAGTATTTTGAAATATTGTAAGAATTCAGACAGAATTACTTTCGTATGGATATACTGTAAAAGCTGATTTGGAAATACCGAATGAATTTCATGGCTTGAATGATTTCCCAATAGCTGTAATTGATACTCGGAGTATGAGGAATAGTCGTATAGCAATATTGATGTTTGGATAAGATTCAATTAATCCAAAGTCAAGCAGACCTTGTAAAAATTCAAGAGGTGTTGTAGTTTTTAAATCGTCTACTAATGTCGATGCTTCAAATTTTAAACTTTGTATTTCACACGAAAGCTCATACATAATTAAATCTTTGCTGTACTTAATATAAAGATCGGCAGCGGTCTTTTTTAATTCTAGCACGCTGTTGAAAATTGAAAATTGAAATCATTACTCATATTTCGTAGTTTCTAATACCGTTAATTTAATTGTGACAATAGAGTGTCAAAAACATTACACATTTTTTTTGAAATAACTCTTCTGGCGTCATCCTACTTCCTTCATCCGGTACTTCATCAGTTTCCGTTTTTTCCCTCTTCTCAATTGTTAATTACGAAATCCAATATTTACTTCCATGAATTTAGCCAAATTATTTGATTCTTCGAAATTTTGTTCGAAACCTGTTTCTCTTAGTCCCTGTAAAGTACAGCGTAGTCCATCAATTAGTTTTGTTGCATGGTCTATCGATATATCTCTTCGTTGTAATGATGTATCTTGTAGATAGACCAAGTTACATGGTTCTAACAGTTTTGGATTTATCTAAACCACGAGTGTATGAGCTTAAAATAACCTAAATATCGGACAATTCAATTGCAGTGTCGACATTGTTGCGGGTGACAAAGATTCCTTCATCTTAAAAATTGTGAAATTGAAACTATTTTACCTGCAATGATATGCAAAGGTTTTGGTGGAAAGGAAAGAATGTCTGGCATCTGGTTATTATATGATATCGAATAATTTGGAAATTGTCAGAATTATCATCAAACTGTTCATCAAACTGCTTATCGAAATCTTCATAAACTGCTAATAAAATCATGAACAAACTTGTGACTATCATTGTTGTTGTCACATTATTAATTAAATTTATGCTCATATATTTGTTTTTGCTGTTATGATTTATTGCTATAATTTAAAATAATAATTATGGTATATAAACTGACTATACATTATGTATGTGTTATTAATATTAAAAATATATGAAACTATTAAAATAATTACTCAAATAAACTCGGTAAAGATTTTATTAATAACAATCACCATTCGTACACACAAGTATTCACTGCATTCTTGTGTGAATACTTGTGTGTTGAATGTTTTTAATTAAGTTTTTGTATGTTGACGTATATTAATAATAGTTATGTTAAATAATTAAAAAAATATAATTAAAATAATATTTTTAATTATTTTAAAAGTTTAAATATAGTTGATTATTTAAAATTGTTTTTAAAAAGAATGATTATTAAAAATTTTTATTTATAATTTAAAATTTATATATTTAATAATTTTTTTATATATTATCAATATAGTATATATATTCATCCGTCGTGAATGTAGGTAACCTGATGATGATAGTGATGCTTTCGAAATATATAGTGAAAAAGATTTACGAATGGCGATTTTTATTAAAATAATACTGAAAATAATAAATAATAGTATAATAAAAAGGAAAATAAATAATTAATAAAAAATGTCACTAATTATCCTACTTATAAATTTCGAGTGTCCTCTTTTTCTGTTAACATTAAGCGTTTTATAGAACGCCTTTGGTAATAAATTATCAATATACTACAGGAGAAAATAAATATATTTAAAATTCTTAAATAATTAATTAACAAAACTCGCTAAATTTAAGGTGATTTTATTGTCAACAAAAGAAAATTCTGATTTTAAATAAGGCATGAATATTAATTTTTCTGATCTCTGGTATCAGGGAATAAATATACTCCTGCGCCCCTCTTTCAGATTTCACACGACTCTGACTATTGGCAGTGTAAAAAAACTCCATTTAAGCAGTCGCAGCAGTTATTCAGACAAAACTTTCCCGTTTAACACAATTGTCATACAAATGTCAAGCTGGGCCGCTTAATTACTTGACTCGACTTCCGTGTTGGGAGACCACATTGACAGGCGACCATTGGGCACTGGTGAAGATGTCATTTTATGTGTATAACTGTTGATATTGAATTATCCGCTACTCGTAAGAAATTTTTAAGAATTTAATAATAATCTCTGATAAAATTTAAAAATTTATATTTGGAATTCATTTTTTTAGAATGAGTTTCTCCATTATGAACTACATAGGGCAGCTCTTGTAGCAGTTCCCAATCTCTAAATTACAGTAATTTTTTTTACTTTAAAAATACCACTGACTCTTTCAAACGATTGAATATCTGGTACGTATAATGTGAAAAAGAAAGTTTGAAATAAATTTGAAGATTGATGTTGTTTGATTGAGACAAGTTCAGAATTGTTTCTCTAAACTTGAACATCTTGCAGTATAAAATGAGATTCAATATTTAACCATTTAACGCCCCAATTAAAAATAAGAATGAGGACGTTTCTCCGCCAATTTTTTTTCTTTATTGTTTATTAAAACTAAAATTGAATGAGAACATTTTTAAATGAAAATAATATCCAAGAGCCATATGATAAACATCAAAGAGTCGCAGGTTCCCGGACCCCTAATCTAGTGAATATATTCGGTTGTAATTATGTGTGTAATCAAAGTTCAAGCTTCTACTTATTAACTCGGGCGCGTGATAAAAATTCAGTTTATTATATTCGAGATAACTCGGTTGAATCCGATAAGTGGTTAAACTGTTTCTAAATTTTAATGTTATTACTAGTTATAATATTTTTGTTGTATATTTGATTTCAAATTAATTTATTGTTTAAAATCTATCCGACTACCGCGTTCTTAAAAATCAAAATCATAATTCATTCAACATTAACTTGATTTTAATCAATAAAACATTTACTAATATTACTGACTAAAATCAAAATTGTACAAGTTGATTTGGTTCCCGGAATATTCGTCCAAATTTCAAATCTTAAAAAATTTTAATATTAATTTTTAATATATAGTCAGAGTTTATCCGACAAGATATTTGTTCCCCTATGGGTATTGGTAGCGAGGATACTGGTCACACTCAACATGTCGCAAGGATATATTATTATTGGTGGCCGGAAGATTCGTCCAATTATTTTTTTAAATAAATTGGACGACTCTTGCGACCACCAGTTGATTTACATTAAAATATGTTGAACACTTTTCAATTGGATTCAGAGCTGGGTTTACAGAAAACGGAGCCCTAGATGCAAAATTTTTTGAGCTCATCTAAACATGTAGACTTAGAGGATAAGACTGGTGTTGCAAAAAGTTATCCAAAAATCCATGAAATTTTAATTCTAAAAATGACGTGCTCATTAGATTAGAACTTTCAACCCGTAAGTTGCATGAGAAAGACCGATGCGGCTAACACGTTCCACGTTGTTTTCAAAAACGATGAATTATTAGCTCAAATTATATAGTTATGGGAATACTTAAGTATAAAAATATAAAATATAGTTATATTTAAAATAAGTCATTAAAGTCAAAATTCAAGTTTTATTTTTTATAATTAATTTGTTTTATTTCATTTGTTTGGGGACTCCAGGCGATCCTGGTGCACCTATGGGATGATGGCGAAGCCAGCTTATTTTAACAATTGTAAAATATTCGGAAAATATTTCCGTTTAACTGATAATAATTTTAACACCTGAGGAGCAGAATCGTCACAGGAATGATGTAAAGTTTAATTTTGCAATTCAACACAATTTCCAAAATATTCATGTCTCATGGAGCGACAGAGTATTAATTTAGTATTGTAATATTTTTATAAAAATAATATTATACAATTATATTATGTGTTAACAGAGCCATTGTATGAAATTGAAAAATATTTATCATAGAAATTCACAATCAAAATAGTGACAAGAGGGAACTATACAAAAATTAACGCGAAGTTGGTGAGGAATAACCCAAAAGAGGAAATATAGAGAATGAGACACGAATTACAATTTCTCATGTTAAACCAGCATATCAGAAACGATTTTATCAACACTCACCTTAAAATTTTTCGTATACTATTTTTTTGTGTCGAGGAACATCTCCAACAAATTCACAAGGGAAACCAATGCATTTCTCTAGCAGTGATAGCTTGTAAATAATCAACCAATCAGATATCGTTCCTCTTATCAATGAGTTCATGTTCATGGTGCATAACGAAATTTTACGGTCGAATAATGATTGGCGATGAAATAATACAGCGAAGTCTGTAATTTAATATATAAATAAATATATCAAGTTTATTTGATAATAAATTTTAGAGTTCATGTCCGAAATTAGTAGCACTTCAAGCTCATATTTAAATAATGAAATCTGCATAATATGCAATCAGATGATTTACGATCAGTATTATTTGAAGGTGTCCAAGGATAGTATACATGAACAATGTTCGGTCTGTTGTGTTTGTCATAGCCCACTGAACGATCGATGTTTTCTGAAACACGGGCAAATATTTTGTAAATTGGATTATTATAAGTAGGATTTTTGGTTAATAAGTTTTGATACTGTTCATGACGCTATGAATTGTAGTTGTTTTTCTATTCGATGCTATCAATGTATGGAGGTCGTTTGGCCTGGAAGTGCGGTCATGAAAATTTTCCATAGGATTTATCACGTTAAATGTTTGAGTTGTACAATTTGTCAAAAGCATCTGACATCAGGTGACATGGTTTTCACAACCGATGTTGGAGTATTTTGTCAGAACGATTACGAAATCAGCATGCAACAATGCATGGAATTAGGATGTACATCAAACTCAGAATGTAAGTTTGAAAGAACTTTTTCATAGATTTCGTTATAAATTCAGGTGATTTGGATGATAATGATTCATTTGAAGACAGCGACTCTGATTCGAATAAAAATTGTAAGCGGCCGAGGACAATTTTGACGACATCCCAAAGGCGAAGATTCAAAACGGCTTTTGAGTTGAATTCCAAACCAACTAGAAAAGTATATTTTAAATTTACGTTTCTGTTGGTGATTGTGTAAAAGATCAGAGAGACTTTAGCGTCAGAAACCGGTTTGAATGTTCGAGTCGTTCAAGTCTGGTTTCAAAATCAGAGAGCAAAAGTGAAAAAGTTAGCTCGGAGGCAAGCACAGGAACAGCAACAAAACAATCAAAAAATTAATTCAAAACTAAATTCAGAGGACAACAATTTTGAAGACTCCAGTGATCTTAGTAATTAAATTTTGTTTGAATTCTGTTGATTTTGATCGTTTGTTTTTCATAATTTAGACCAGAAATATAACAATCACAGTAGCATTCTTGATTCTAACACTCCATTAAACATGGGACAGGAACTCCAGATATGTGAAGATCCCATAGATAAATTATATTCAATGCAAGAATCGTATTTTAAATAACATTCTAAACGGTCTAGTCAATATGTAAAAATTATATATTAAAAATACAATGGTGACTCGATTTGCATTCATTTAATAATAATAATAATAATAATAATAATAATAATAATAATAATAATAATAATAATAATAATAATAATAATAATAATAATAATAATAATAATAATAATAATAATAATAATGATAATAATGATAATGATAAGTTATTAACAAGTGTTACTTTTGATAATTTGGTAAACCATAAAAAAAAGTTTTATTCATAAAGATGATGAAAAATTTTCCAAGAAATTGTTTTTATCCTTAATTTTTCATTAGTTTAATTTAATTCTTATATTTACACGAACAATTTTTACAATTCTTAATAAGGCAAAAATAATGTAAATTATTGAAAACAGTTTATTGTCAAATTGAAAATTGAGTTAGATTAAACAAACTTAGATATAACGTATTAAAAATTTATCCTAAAATACTGCAAGAGTAGGATGTTGAGCAATGGTGCTAATTGCATAAGAGCGTATTCAAGAAGCAACAATGCCTTCTCACGGCGAAAGACAGCGATATTTTTTTCTAAAAAGAAAGGATATGAAAATTTACCACATAAGATGGGGTCATATAATATCATCAAAGAAGTAATAAACAATTAATTTTAAAATTAAAAAATGGTATTGCCGATGATTTAATGAACAGTAGCATATTGACAATTTGTTTAAGAGGCTGATTTAAATGTCTTTGGATTTTTTTCTTCTGAGACTCAGTGAACTCCTCTAAATCTTTCAGTGGTGTTGATCGAAAATCCTAATGTTCTAAAGATATATTGAATTTGGAATTTGGCAATAAGAGCACGGGATTTCTTTGAATTGTTAAAATAAAAAATATTGATATTAAAAGTAGATTTTGTTTTATTTTTAACAGGCATGTCCAAATCTTTACGAAAGCAGGCCATATTTTTATTAATAAACACATCGCTGGCCAAATATTGAATATATTTAATGAAAATATGAAATAACAACACACACACACATATATTGTAATTGAATAAATATTGCTATATAGATATAAAGGTATACAAAAAATGTAATAATCTTATAATGTAAAAAACTTTCTTTAAATTTTTCTAAATTAACTAACTAAAATAATAATTATAATACAATATACATATTTAAACGATATTTGAAAGTAAAAATAAGTAACAAAAAAATTAAAAAAAACATTTTTTTTTAATTTTTTTTTTACAAATTTTTTTTTTGTTTTACAATAATTTTTTCCATTCCGGTTCCATACTTTTGGTTGCCAGTCTCGTGATCGCTTCTAAATTCTCATTAGTTAATCTGGACCGTACGTCGAATTTATTTATCCAAGCTGCCATAAGATTTGCATATATTGTTTTCTTCTCTAAATATTTGTTTCCAATTCTTATGGCATTGTAAATCTATCAGTTCTAGTTGAATTTGACTTTCTACATTATCTATGTCCACCGAATATGGATCTCTAATTATTGACAATGTGTCTCAAAATCATTGTTTCTAATGTAGGAAATGATAGCAGTTTTGCTCAGATATGGTTTTGACAATTAGTTCCAGTTTTCTTTTAAACGAATTTAGGCAATGTACCAAAACAAGTTTTCCCCCTGCAACATGATATTGAAATGATAGAAATGTGTTAATATATAGACTGAAAAAGCAAAGTCACATAGACAATCGGAGTCATTAAGTTGAGCAAAATCTTCATTTTCTTTCAAATATAAAAATATGATTATTTCTTCCCTAAGATCACACACGCATTTAAGTACTTTTCCTAAGCTTAGTCAGTGGAAATGATTATAATAAAGGGCATTATTATATTTAGAACGTCACAGCTCTCATCTAATGCGATTGCATAAAAATATGACCATTTAATTTGACCCATACGTAGCGGGCAGTATATAAGCATCATACGGGTCGTAGTTTGGATATGCTTAGTCTATAATCTACATCTTAGAAATATTAATATCGGATAAAAAGAAATACTTCAGTATAATTTATTATTATTATTATTATTATTATTATTATTATTATTATTATTATTATTATTATTATTATTATTATTATTATTATTATTATTATTATTATTATTATTATTATTATTATTATTATTATTATTATTATTATTATTATTAATGTTGTTGTTGTTAAAAGACATAATTCAAATGTTTGTTAATTAAAATTATTCTGACCTTAAATACGTCAAAAACGAAATATAAATCTTTTATCTAATTCAAATTTTCTTTTTCTTTTCTTGATGTTTTTAAAAAATGAAAAAAATTTAAAAAATTCAACATTAAGTCAATTCATAAAATTTTATTTTTATATCTGAATAAATTTATTTATTTTTCAAAAATTTTTGTTTTTCGATTTTACTACATTTTAGTTATTTGGCAATAAGTCTGGCTCTGACTGCTTAAAAAAACATTATTATTATTATTATTATTATTATTATTATTATTATTATTATTATTATTATTATTATTATTATTATTATTATTATTATTATTATAAAAATAATTATGAATATAAAAATAATTTACTGCAGTTTTCATTAAATAAAAAAGACAATTTTTGGGAACAACAAATTCTATAATAATATTATATTAATAATACGGTGATTGAGTGCAGAAGGCCCATTCGGTTGTATAAAATCAACGAAAATAGAAAACCCATAGAACAACAGTATTAACAATCTACCAACTGAATATGGAGGCGAGGGTGACAATAACTGTCACAAGTATGCTGTGGTCTGCCATTACAAAAAGCTGCGGTTTACAAAATCATTCCGGAACTATCAGTGACACGTTCTCTTTCACAGTTGACAAACGCAGTATCATCCACATCTGGTTACTCAGTTAGAAGACTTCCTGGTTCATTAAAGAATCGTGCATTGAAATGCTAAACAGTTTGAGGCGCTGTTTTATTTCATTTCTTTAAATAATAAAAAATACTTTCTGAACTTATAATAATAATAATAATAATAATAATAATAATAATAATAATAATAATAATAATAATAATAATAATAATAATAATAATAATAATAATAATAATAATAATAATAATAATAATAATAATAATAATAATAATAATAATTATAATAATAATAATAATAATAATAGCATTAATAAATATTCTTGACTAGAATTATTAATAAATTCACGTAAACTAATAAATTAGTTATGCTTATAAATTTTATTAATTTTCGAAATAATATTTTCCAGATCTGATGTGAGTAAACCGCGTCTCTTATTTAATAACCCTATATATAAATGTATCAAAGTAAAATATAAAATGTTGACAGCCCTGGACCCATTCAGAAAATACAACAAATTGTAACTCGGAGTATATTTGCCCAATAGAGCTAATAGAAAACACTTGTAAATACATAATTAATTTCTGGTGTTCTTCAACTTGTTCTTTCACCTTTTCTTTTAAGCTGCAACTATCCTTACATGACATTCGGGTTACTCTAATGAAATATAAAAAATTTGAGGTCGAGGAATATATAATAAATATTTTTTTATTATTATTTGTTTACTATGTAAGGGTGTAATATTTTTTGTGAAAGAGTTTAACTTGATATTAGTCACAAGACACTCAAATCATATAAATATTGAAATTGGAATAGCAAATGAAATTATTATTTTATTGAGGCTCTTAATCTTTTTAATTATATGAAATGACCCTTAACAATTAAGGTTTGCCCAATGCTGTTCTAGATCAGCATACCCACGAAAGTCGACAAGGTAGGAATAACTTTTTCAGACACGACATCTTGCTACTTTTGCATTTTAGTTTAAAACAGTCTTAGATTTGGTTGTTAATTGCAAAATTGGAGTCATTTAACAGATATATAATTTTTTTATTATTTTTTTTCTGGGTAATCTCAAGAATTCGAAAACAAATGTGAAATTGAAGGATTTTATTTTATTTTATTTTACAGCATCAAATGATGATTATGCTGAATAATAATAAATATTAATAAATGTATATTTTGTATTAGAAATTATTTTGAATTTATCTTTTAAAAATATCAAGCTGTCGCTCATGGCCCCCACATTGGGAGGCTGACAAGGCTCTAGCCCTAGGGCCCGGGATTAATGAGGCCCGCCGTGGCAGGTCGGTTAGCTAAATGAGATGAACATAAGACAGAAAGAAACTTATTAAATATTGACTTTTGGTTTGTACATATCAACTAAAGTTAATAACTGCATTTTGCTATGGGCACATTATATTATTCTGCTAATCCTCTCATCATCGTGTTGGTGATTTATCTCCATTCGGACATTAATATATGCCGTATTGCAGATGGAAAACACTTGTCTGTCTTCAATCGAATTTTGATTTAAAGCTCAAATTTGCAAATACAATTAAAAACGCTGCATGCGACAGTTCCGGGCTGGCGGTGTCTTTAAACTTCGTCAGAACATGCAACATTATGAGGCAGGTAAAGAAGTTATACAACTCTTTTATTTGTACAAACATATTTTTTTTTATTTATAGAGAAGCCTATTCCAATGCTACCAGCTAGTGATTTTTAATGTTTGTTTGTTTTTATAATTTGACCACTTTTCGGATGATGCTTTATTATTGCTTGCTGACAAAGAAAATTATACCGTCCTATTTCATTTCGCCGAAAACACGCTGTATAAAAAGGCTAACTTCTAAGCAAAAGTCTTCATTCTTACAGTGACTGCCCTGCTGGTTGGTTGATAATTTTGATTAGCTACTATTTAGCAAAGAAAGTTAATTTTAATGATGTCATTGAAAAATTTGCATTGACAAAAGTTAGAAAATATAGTCTACTTTGAAATAATTTTTGATATTATTGTAAGTTTTCGCCATAGTCTATGTTTCTTTAAAATGTAAAGCTAAAAACTGTAGTTTATTTTTAATAAATTTTTAATGTTACTTTCTTGCCATCATTTAATCCGCCCTATTTTATCCTAATTCCTGTAGAGCATCAAGCGGTATATAGTTAGGGAGCCCGCCGAAAATCCTGACCTGGGGGGGTCCACTTTAGGATGTGGGGGCCATGCTGTCGGTCAAACTAAGAAAAAATCCGACAGGTAAGATATAGAATTTTCTTTTTTTTCAAATGTTATGATTTAGATAACTTTTCTTTTTAGAACATATTTGCTGCGGTTTTCTAAAAAAATTATTATTGGTCATATAAAATGTGAGTGTCGGTACAATAATAAGGAAAATAAAAACAAGGTTTAAGAATTCATTTATTTTATTAGCTTGAAGTTACATGCTTGAAACATAAAAATATTACGTGAAGAACAACTCAGTCGGACATGTGAAACTTAAGATTGCCTCTTAATCAAATCGCAATAGGGAGTCAATTAACCCCAAATAAGTTTAAGAATTTTAAAGGTTTACCTAAACTTTCAAATATTTTTTTTTTGTAAAAGAACCTTATTGGATTCAAACTTGAAGAGATACAGAATTTTAAAAATTAGGTTGAGCATAAATATTATTTTTTATCTTCCACGATTATCAGATTCAACTGTCTTGATATTGTCAATGGGGCGTATAAAATTATGTAATAACCCTACTTATACAATTTGATAATTATGTAACATTCCTTGCAGTTGTCCTATCCGTTCATCGACGGATTCTCAAATTGATGGTGCCTCTTAATTATCTACAATCGTTTTCAATTTAATAATGTGATTGTTATCAATTTCCTGTGCCATTTTGTCAAAAGAAATGTATATAAAAATAAATTACCATATTCTTTAAATTTCAAAAGCAGATAGCAATAAAAAACTCTGTTAAAATTTTGAACACATTTCGAAAGTGTAGAACTCTGATTTCCCCATAATCACTCAGATGCAAATTTCGGTTTATAGATTTTCTATTTCTACTTTCCCATTAAGGGACACCCGTTCTTCTCATAAAAAATTAATTTTACAGCCTCATACATTCAAGTTATATGTAAAAGGCTGTAAAAAGCCCCAATATCGTGTGGCCTAGTGGGCCTATTTGTAAATCTGCATATAACTTATGTTGTTTACCCGATCTTATAAAATGATATCATTCGTTGACAGTATAAACATGACAATTAAAGAACATATGGTACAATTTTGAAATTAACTTTTTCTACACTCGACCTAGGAGAAAAGCAAACAAATGTTTGAAAGCCGAAAAATAACAAACCAACTTTTGACCGTTGTAGTCAAACACATTTAGGTAGAAGGATAGTTTATAAAGTCAGAATAAGTATTAATAATAATAATAATAATAATAATAATAATAATAATAATAATAATAATAATAATAATAATAATAATAATAATAATAATAATAATAATAATAATAATAATAATAATAATAATAATAATAATAATAATAATAATAATAATAATAATAATAATAATAATAATAATAATAATAATAATAATAATAATAATAATAATAATAATAATAATAATAATAAATATTATTAATTATTATGTCATTTAAACAATTTCTATTAGTTATAATTTGTAAAATTAGAATATTTTGAAAAAACAAATAAAAATAAAATATTAATTAAAATGAAAGAAAGAAATGCTAATAAAATGATAATTAATTAGTCAAATAATTCATTACTAAATATTCGTGCTTAGGTGGTAAAGAATTTACAATAAAACAGTTTTTCCCCAATTTCTCACCTCAAACAGATTTATAAATGAAACAGCAATATTAACAATAATAACAACGACGACAAATATCAATTCATTTCTTTAATTTCCTGTTGCGATTATCTGGTAATAAATCTGTGATTGTTGGGATCTTTCACAATATGTTGTCTCTCAGAACCGATATCAAATATCTCATGAAAATGATTAATTAACCCCTTCCCTTAATATCTTGCTCAGATTTGTCGTACCTGGAGTGATATAGTGCTGCTAATATTGTATTTCCATAAAGAATCGTTCTCGTAGAATGGCTGGGTGTTAAAATTTTATTAGAATTTATCAAAGCGTCTCTGGCTGTTTTAAATTATCCTCTGTAAATATTAGTTTTCATTGAACATCAATTAATAATAATAATAATAATAATAATAATAATAATAATAATAATAATAATAATAATAATAATAATAATAATAATAATAATAATAATAATAATAATAATAATAATAATAATAATAATAATAATAATAATAATAATAATAATAATAATAATAATATAATAATAATAATAATAATAATAATAATAATAATAATAATAATAATAATAATAATATTAATAATAATGATAAATAATAATAATAATAATAATAATATTAATAATAATGATAATAATAATAATATAATAATATAATAATAATAATAATAATAATAATAATAATAATAATAATAATAATAATAATAATAATAATATAATAATAATAATAATAATAATAATAATAATAATAATAATAAAAATTACACTAATTCTAAGTAAATTATCTAAATTTAACATGTGATATAAATGGATGAATATCGTTGATAAATTCCTCTATTTCAAAGATTTTCTTATCCATTCTTGCTTTTCTTATTCTACCAATAATTTGTAATTTAACCAGTGGTGGATAACCCATTAGGCGCACTAAGCGCGCGCTTGGGGCCTCAAAACGTTACTTGACTTACAGTTACGCCTACAAATCGACGAAATTCTGGAGTGTTTGGTATATAATATTCATAAATTTCAGTAGAAATAAAAAAAGAAGTAGATCTGTAAACAATCAGTGCCGGATTTACCATTAAGCTTCAGCCTAGTGCCTCAAGATCTAGAGGGGCCTTTATCCGAGTGGTCTGAAATTGACAATTAAATTTTACACTCAAAAATAGGCACCATTGAACATTCGAACACTTAAACTGACTTAATGCGTTGTTTTTGTTGCGCTCACTGCTAAAACGTGTATGTATTAAAGGAACCGAATTATATTTTTATTCACGATTACGAATATTATCCTTACCACGTTTTTTTATAAAGCTCAGTTAATTAATGCATAAATTTATCAAATATCACAATAATATTTACAATATAAATTATGCTAATCACGACATATTGCATTTAACATCTTGACATATAATAGTATTGAAGTATTTGTATTTTATTATTTGAATTATTTTTATTTTGTTTTATTATCAAAATTTTAACTTCCAATTATTTGATGGGGGAATATATAGTACAAACTCTCTAAAAGACTTTATCACTGCAAGCACAACTCTATTATATTACATTTTTCGCTGTATCATCTGCAAACAATAACTGGTTTCATTATCTTAACTAATTTATTAATTTATATCTCATTTAGCCACAGAGAGAAGATTTGAGAACGCTGAAAAACGTAAAAGGAAAAAAAGAAAAAGATAAATATATACTACAACAAAGAAATTCGCTGGCTAAATTTGTAAGTCTAACTGAATCTGAATTGCTAACTGAAAAGGATAAGAAATAAAAAACAAACTGAGGGATCAACAACTTGTGCTAAAGATGTTAGTCATGTTACCAATGAAGAACGAAATAACAATGAATAGGAATTGGAAAGAATCGAAAAGCAAAATAAAAATAAATTCAAAAACCAAACTGAAAGATTAACAACTTATGATACAGTTGTTACCAATGTAGATGAATCGGATTTGGCACGACAAAATAAATTGGCCAAAGTATCAGCAGAATGTGATATATGTGAAAATCATTGCGATTTTCCCATCGATATTGCATTGTGGCCTATGCATTTATCGGTACATAGCTGTAAAATGGAATTCCCATAAACTGGAGTTCTCATAAAATTGAAAATATAAACAAGGCGTTTAATAGATAATACAATCAAATAATCGACGATTTTATTTTTAATAAAAACTTAAAAACTCATAATTTTTTAATAGATTAATTTGTCAAAATTCTTACAATCCTTTAATGAACACAATAAGTTGGATAAAAAATAAAAAGAAGACACTCGTGCCAATTGTCAATGATTATAGGTTTAAAAAAACGGTAAATGCGGCAATCAAAACGAATATTGGATATGCACATTTTTAGGGTGTATTACCAATAATCAGAATTTAGAGAAAGTAAATGGTTTACACGAGCATCCCATTGATAGCACAAGCAAATTTCCGTTAGCAATGCAATATTCCATATTATGGAAACCCCATTTTATGGTAATTCCTTTTTACTCGAATTCCATTTAAGAGGAAGCCACTGCATTTATCTGTTAAAATGATACAACACTATTTAATAAATAAACCGTGCAACACTGGAGATATTACAGCTCTTAAAGTAGAATATACACTAGGGTGGGGCGAAGAAAAGTGAAATTTTATTTGTGGCTTTATTACTATTTTCAAAAGTTGTTCCGTATTGAGTTATATGGAAAAACGATGTTTAACTAAGTTTTAATTGCTGTTCAGAGGTTCCAACTTTCTCTGAAATATTTCGTTGGACTTACCCGTTTAAATGACACATTTTAAAAGAAACAAAGAAGATTATTTTTTCTAATAATGGTAGTGTAAACTTCTAATTAAGATAGAATGTTTATTAACATACAGAAATTAGTTAAACAGTAAATAGTCTTTTTTTGAATCAAGTCTAGGAGTTTCTTTAAAGAGACTTCCGATGAGATCAGGATTCCGTGATGTGAATAGTGACAAAAAAGTTTAGACGATACTCTTGTAACTTTTTTCATTGAACCCTCCACAGCTTGATAATGACAGGGTAGGTTTGGAATATAAAGAGGTTTACTGGCTGCTTGTAGGAATAATTCTTTGTCGATGAGAGATGCAATTATTGGAGGTTGAGATATTTTTGACAGTTCCCAGTTGATTATCTCGTAGAAGTTCGTGGCGAGAAAATTTAAATGTGCATCTGACTTGCATAATTTACGAATTTCATTTCCCCTTTGTGCTCTACGTGCAGATATACTCTTGAGGACCTCATTTTTACGAATGTCACTGGACACAACCGTGAGGGCACCTAGAAGTATATTTTCGGAATGAGAGAAATAACAGTTTCTCACTAGTGAACATTCGAACATCTTAATGGAAGACTACACAAATCAATGAGTATTGTTATAAATGTTATCAATAAAATAAAGTCCCATCCATTGAGTGATAGATTATTCCGTCAATCGTGTAAAGAAAATGATGAAGAATTCGAACGACTTATCTTACATACAAAAGTAAAATGGCTATCGAAATGAAATTGTTTAAAAAGATTTTATGCACTATTTGATACAATTGTGGTTTTTGGATGCAAACAATGAAGACATAAAATTGAAATAAAATTACTATGAAATGATGTGGCCTATATCTCGGATATATTTGAAAAGATGAATGAAAATCTTCTGAGGCTTCAAGGAAACAATATCAGCCTTGTTAAAGCCAAAGGAGTTGTACTGAGTTTTATCAACAAACTCAAATTATATAAAAATAATCTTTGTGGCGAGAACTCCATCAGTTTCCTTCTTTATAACTATTAAAGCAAAATATGCTCAAGTATTCTGATTTGGAAACATACTGTAGCCACATTGACGCTCTTATTGAAGATATGATAATACAATTCAAAGACTTACATGGACTTTCAATACCGGATTGGATAATTAATCCATTTTTATCAGATGTAGAAAGTGTCAGTCAAAATTTAAAAGAGCAGATTATTGAGCTAAAAAGTATTTAATCAATGCGATTATGTTTTCTGGGTTCATTTTGCAATCAATACCTTTGTCTGTGGAAAGAGGTAAAATTACCCATCACAGCATTCCTTCATCGTATTTAGTAGAAAAGGGGCTTAGCGCAGTAACGCATATATTATAAAATCACGAAATCGATTACAGCCAGAGAGGAGATTTGAGAATGTATTTAACTAAGCTTGAACCTAATATTACGAAAATAGCGCAGTCACATGAGGCTCAAGGATCTCATTGATTTTTGTAATGTAATTGATTTTGTTGTATGTAATGTTTATATGACAATAAATACATAATGTTTATAAACATGTGTTTTATTTATGTTTCTTATATTTATTTTGTTGTAGAAAATATATTGCATGAAATACATGCATAGAGAAGAGTGTAATGTTAACATTTCGATTTTGTGTGAGGGCGCTGGATAATTTTACTGTGGTAAAGGGGGCGAATCGCCGCTTGGGGTAAAGAAAACTAACCTACTATAGAATAAAAGTCAAGCTATTAAGTTTTATTATTTTTTATTTTCTTAAAATTAATTTTATTTACAAAAAAACAACCTCTTCTAGCTTTTTAGGGCGAATTCAGATATAATATCATCAATAGGGAATGCAATACCGGTATTAAATTAAAATATTATTTTAAACAACAAAAAATGCATTTTACAGCTATATAAACTAGAATTTTTATTTTAACAAATAAACAAATAAATGCCGTTCTATTTACACGAAAAAAAAATCTTTTAAAATTAAGTTTTTGTATGTTGATGTATATTGAATAATAGTTATGTTACATAATAAAAAAATTATTAAAATAATATTTTTTAAAAAATTTTAAAAGTTTAAAATAGTTGTTTGTTGAAAAATAATTACGATGCCAGCGAAGGAGATGACTATGAGGATGGATTAGTAATGTAATACAATATACAGGGACGAGAACAAGATATTGACTTGGACCATAATCAGCTCAGTCCGCTTATACAAAAAGTTAGGAAAATTGTGAAAACATTTTAACGTTCACCAACACGAAATCCAGTACTACAAGATTATGCACGTCTTGAATTCTGTAAGGAATATTGCTTAACCCTAGATTCAAAAACTAGACGGAATAGCTTAAAAGTAATGCTGGAACGTTTTTACAAATTAAAATCAAGCATTAAAAAATCAGCTATAGATATAAATTTAAATATAAATTTTACTGATGCTGATTTTGAAACAGTTTCCTTAACAGTATCCACGCTATTGTCAGTAAAGCTAGCAGTTGAGTCATTATGTCGTGAAAATGCCAACTTACTTTCGGCAAATACGACATTTAAATTTATGTTTGATAGTCTTAGTGAAATAAAGTCATCACTGAGCACAGAAGTTCGAAGTGCCTTGATGAAACGCGTATTTGAAAGAAGGTCGGAGCTTGTCTGATCTAATTGGCTATCTACATAATGGTTACACAGATTCTAGTCAAATCATCAATCAAAATTTCAATTTTCCTTGTATATCGAAATCAACAATTCTTAAATCACTGTTGGATATTGTTAATCAAATGAATCTTTAGGATCAAAATACAGCTCTACTAGAGCAATCAAATGAAATTTTAGATTTCGACGTCAATGAGCCTGGGAAGACTTAATAGAATTAGTAGATAAATCAGAAAGTTCATTGAAGGAAAAGTTGGACGAAGCAATTTTAAAACAAAAAAATTATACTGTTATTAGGAAAAAGCCAGAACGTGCTGGTTATTTAACAAAGTGTTTGGAAAAAGAAATAAGAAGGCGTGCGAAGAAAATATTTAGAACAATTTTATAATCTACTTTTAACTATTCGTCCAACCAGTGGTCAATCTGAAAGAGCTTTTTCTGCTGCCGGTGTAATTTTTAACAAATTTCGATGTAGATTGGATGATAAAACTCTTGACGCTCTCTGTTTTTTAAGAGGACATTTTAAAGGAAGCAGTAAATCTTCATGAATTTTATGTTATTTATGAATTATGAATTTTATGTTTAATTTGTTTATTTCATATTACTTTGTGTTTATTTTATTTTTAATTTGTAATTTTTAATTATATAAAACTTTTTTATAATTATTAAAAATTCATTGAATAAATTTAACACTGAATTTTTTAAAAAATTATTTTTTTGAAAACCGGTTTTATCATTATCCCGGTATTATCCTTTTATAATACCGAAATACCGGTATTGCATTCCCTAATCATCAATATTCAAATTTTCAACCATCTGATCTTGTATCGTTCCTCTAGCATTGTTGATCTTAGATAATTTTTAAAAATTTTTAATTTTGAGAACTGCTAATGTTAATAAAATGCGTAAAATATAGAATTAAAAATATTTTCAGGTTCCATTTTTCTTATACTCAAAATGCACTTACACAAATTTAATTTTGTCAAACAAATCAACACAATTTATGTCGAATTCACTTCTTTGTTTGTCTGAAAGTTTCAAATATAAATCTTTACAGTTTTGCAGTAACGACTCATCTGATTGTTCTCCAATATCGAGAATCAATCCAAATATGTTATAATATCCCAGAAGGGCTTTGAATTTTTTAGAAATAGATGTTAATGTTTGATCTACAGTGCAAAAATAAAGATCGCTTTTAAAATGTGTTTGTGGATCCAAATTTGGTTTATCTATAATTTCATAATTGAATTTTCGAGTGTTTCGGCCTGTTCTTTTTCCCCAATAGCAGGAAAACAGGTTCCACGTCTAATTCATTAGCTAGATCATTTGTAATACTAAGAATTTCTTCAAACTCGTTATCGCTTCTACATTTTGTCAAAAAATTGGTTAAGTCCATTGCCGAAGAAAGACATGCCTTCATACGAGTGGCTGGATATTGCAATAATTTTGCTAACTACATCAAATAGTAGCAAAAATTTATACTATAATAGGAACATTGACCACTTCTTTACAGCTCCCAATGGGCCTGCTTCAAATATCGCTTTCAGGGTATGTTAATTAACCTCAAATTATCATCATAATTATCATAATCACCAATCCGAATTTCTATTGAAAATGAAATTATACTTTTCTAGTTCTAGGGTTTTGCATAATATTCTGATACCCATCAATGGAAGGCAGCATATGATAATTAGTGCAGTTCACTATTCATAACTTTATTTTACACCTTCCAGAAGTTTGAAAACTTTTAATACTTAATTTCAAAAGTTTATATTTGAAAATTAATTTGCCATTAAGTGTTAAAATAAAGAGTTAATATTCTCAAATTAATAATAATTTGTTTAAATAATTGTTTAATAAAAGGTTTTTTGAATATTTCTATACAATAATGAATTGCAAAGAACTAGAATTTCTCGCAGAAGACTATTTGGTAACTATTTTACCTAAATTAAACGTTCCTTCATTCACTTTAGTTGATCAAGAAGTACTAAAATTAATATTTTTTATTAAATAATTTAATTTATAGTATGGTCCATTTGATTTCAATATTTCAGCCAAAGTTCCATTATGGATTGCGATTTATTTAAGACAATTGCAAAAATGTATGATTGTGTCTCCAGATTGGTTAACTGTTGCAAGTTTATTAAAATTCAAAGAATTGGAAGAAAAATCTCCTGTTTGCTGCCATCCCACCTCATTTACAATACATGGAAATAGCAAATCTGATTATAAAGAATGCAGCAAATGACTTAGACCAGTAAATTCATATAATTTATCGAATAATGTATTATTCAATTTAGTGTTAATCAAGTATCAGATATATTAAAAGATTTATGGGAGATA
The DNA here is from genome assembly GCA_959609185.1 of Schmidtea polychroa. Taxonomy (NCBI): domain Eukaryota; kingdom Metazoa; phylum Platyhelminthes; order Tricladida; family Dugesiidae; genus Schmidtea; species Schmidtea polychroa. Next base: position 22,224 of record CAUHTR010002429.1, read on the forward strand.
AGAAATGCCAAATTGCGACATAATGCAATTGGTTTTATCAAAAGCAATGTTACATTTTCTGAGATATCAAAAGTCGCCTGGTCGGAAATAACAACTACAATGAAACCAATTATTGGTCAGATTTTGACAGAGAATTTGATTTTGCGTTCATTTGTGAAAGATGAATAAATTTTTTTGTTTATCCTTCATTTTTTCACATTATTGATTGTAAACTAATTAATAAATACGTTTTTTCTCAAACAGTTTTATTCTACTAAATTGTACCCATTTGTGATCTGATGCATTTCAAGGGTTGGCGATGAAACCCCACATTCTAATGGATGATCCTTTCTACTTCTGACACCATTGCGAGTATCAAACTGATATGAACTAGAACTGTTTCATAAATTCCGATATATACTTTATGTGTGAACATTGAAAGAATAGTATATTTAGACCCTAGTTGATAAAATAAATGAATTACTTGGAATTAATTACGAATATTTGAAGAAGAATGATTCAACTGGCTGTAACCCGTCCAAAATGCGAGTGTTCTTTCTGAATTTCAAGATATATATATATTTAAGAAGACAAGTAGTTTCGAGTTCCATCAACATTTCACCTGACAAAATTCTGAACCTTTAAAATTTCTGGGAATCCTGGTAGCATGGAGGTATTGGTCAATTCTGACGTTAATTCGTGTCTGTGTGCGCGATGGATTTGGAGATGGGCTTGTTTCTGTATGCGCACACAGACCCGAAAAGTGCAATTTTTGGAGATTGATCGGCTGAAAATTAGAAGATAGCAAACAGATTGATATATTATATGGACATTCAGAATCAATAACGAAATTAATCAATTTAACTAACCCATTCCTTGTAAGTGTGGATTTATGTGGTTATGTATTCGTTTGGAAATTAAATCTTGATCAAATGAAGTTTGATAAATTCAAATCAGTTGAAGTTTTAGACATTACTGACTTTAAGTGGATAGTTATCCATTATCCAAATATGAATTTCTATATCTTCGAACAATAAAACTGGAACAGACGCATGGAAATTGGGACATGAATCTCTATAAATTGTTCTTTATGCTTGCCGTTATCCCCGAAGATGAGTTATTACTATTTGAGGAATCAAATCGGAGACTTTTAGTTGATGCTTCGAAAGAATATGATGTACAATACCAGATGAAGTTTATCAGAACAAATATGTTCCTTTTGAACATTAAACAGGTATTCTAAACTCTTACTTAGTCCTTTATCATGTCGAGTTGTCGGAAATGTCTCTTACATAAAATCATAACTTCATTTAATATACTATGAAAATAACGAGGTTTACATTGTGCAGGGTCCTCTGACCTCTGGGCATCTCTGGCAGTCGTGGGCATTAGTTTCTTATAAATTTCACAAAAATGACGATGCCATTTCTGACGTCGGTCTATTTAGGAATGGCCTGTGATTATGTTTTGGCCAGTGTGTGTTGGCTCACCATGTCAACCATCGATGTACCGCCAGATCTCTTCTACTCATAATGTGTGGTTGTGTATGGATTGCAATCTTGGGGTGCCAGTCGATTAAATCTGATTCTTTCCTATAAATTTAGAGAAAAATCGAGAACGATGTTAAACAATTGAATCAAAAATTGAATAAATTAATAGCAAAATTTGAATCACATGAAGAGACAGATGCCCACATGATGACGGGACGAAAATTGAGGAAAGATGAATCAAAACTTGATGATGTTACAAGAAACAAAGTTAAAACTGATATGCAAAGTGAAAAGAGTTCCATACTTATTACCAAGGTTAGAAAATTAATTACATAAACTGACGCAAACTCGCAGAAATTGACCGAAGTATTAATGAAGTTAACGAAAATACCGTTGAGTTTAAAAAATATAAAACCGTTATTAAATTTTGTGCGGAATGTTATACAGCAAGTGCGAAAAAGCAAGATATATTCAAAACCCGCATGAAAAAATTTGGCCTATATTTATGGAAAATTAAATTCATCAAAATTAAATTGCATCAGACGGCAGAGACTCCAATTATAAAATTGAAGCATACGAAAAAGTGCACGAAAAATAGAAATAATGCACAAGTGTGAAGTCTGGGCAGTGGAACTTAGATTGATGAGCTGAGTGTTGGAAGACGAGGAATATTTCGTAGGTTGTGGACTGATTCCCGGTGTTGAAAATCAGATACACATTTTGAGCATGATTGCCAATGAGAAAACAGTCAAATATGATGTTGACAGAATCAAATTTGAATTAAAGGAAGCATTGTTCAATGAAAATACAGGTGAGAATAATGATAAATTAAATAAATATAATTTAGAATTAATATGAATTTAGAACTTAAATTTAATTTATGTCAGTATTGCTTTAAGTCAAAATGTAACCGAAATTGATCTTTTGTTTTAAAATTCAAAATTATTGTTGTTATAGCAAACGATACTTAATCAATTCAAATTAAAATTTATATTTCATTGAAATAATTCAATAACATTTAATTTCGAATGTATAAAATTTGTTGCGAGATAACCATTCATCATGTAAGTTTTATATTTATTATCATATATAATTTAAAATTTTCTAGATTACATCTCCAGGAACATGGTTACCGAATCGTGATGATCTTTATTTAACCATTGATTCATTTAATCAAGTTAAACGTACAAAGTTGGCTTCTCCAAACTTCCCATTAAGTTTTCATGAAAAATTTAAATTCGAAAAAGTACTTTCTAATATTTTCCATTTCCCTTACTTTGTTAATGTTGCAGATATTCTGGAGTTGTTCTGATCCTAAAGATGTTGTATCAGCAATGGAAGGTAAATATTCAGTTGTCAGCTTAAAAAATATTTTTACTTACAATTTACAGATTAATTATTCAAAAATCATTCATTGATAATGCAATAATATAATTAATTATTAGGAAAATATAATTAATAATTTTAGCAATATTTTTTCATTTTAAAAAGAGATTATTTGCAATTTATGGAATGTAATACGTTTTATACATTTTTGTAACTAAAAACTTATGCTGAAATTCAAATGAGTTCCTAATATTTGAGGGATAAATTGAATGTATAGTTTGGCCCTTCTTGGTATGTCGCTGTAAAATTTTACAAAAGTATTAGGAGGGCGAAAAATCTTTGAAGTGCGCAACTCTAAATTTTGGCCACACTTTAAAAGTTTCACTCGTTAACGAAAAGTTTATTATAAACTTTTTGGGGCCCAAATAGCAGATTCATTTAATCAGTGGACTAACGGATTTGTAGTTAGCCTAATAACTTCTGATTTACAAGGCTCCAGGCGTGCAGATCAATTCAATTATAGACAATAATACTCAATTAGATTTGGTGAATTTGGGTTGACAACGAAGACAATTTATGTATAAATTATTATTTTTAATATAATTGAAGAATAGATTAGTATTCTTTAAAAATAATTTTGAACTTGGAAAATAATAAAAATTGTTCAAATTTTCTACATATAAATAAAATCGTGAATTTGAAAGAGAAATATTTATTCTAGACTGACCTTTGGTTTATTATTATTGAACTCTTTATTATTATATTTCCATTATTATTATTATTATTATTATTATTATTATTATTATTATTATTATTATTATTATTATTATTATTATTATTATTATTATTATTATTATTATTATTATTATTATTATATTATTATTATTATTATTATTATTATTATTATTATTATTATTATTATTATTATATTATTATTATTATTATTATTATTATTATTATTATTATTATTATTATTATTATTATTATTGGGTTGTTGGGTTTGTGATAAAATTAAAATTCTTACTCTGACTCCAAGCGTGTCTTTGACTGACCCCCAAATAACAATTAACACTGGAAAATATTGAATATCACAAATATTTCCTCAATGATACAATTGGATCAACAAGCTGACTACCGATTATACAGTGCTTATGGTGAGAAATAGCACGCGCGTATAACCTTGATTTGACAAATCTCTCACAACTGAGGAGTGTAATAATTGGTAATTTTAACTGGTTGTTTTCTGATTTGACTTGGATTTACTCGCCGAACTTTACTCTATTATCAACAGAAAAAACTCATGCTGCTTATCTTGATTTCTGTTTTCTCTTTATTTTTTCTGCTTCAATTTTATTCAAATTTTGTTCTTCCAAACTGTTCGCTAAATTGTTCTCTCACTTGTTCTCTTAATTCTTTCTAAATTGTTCTCTCTATAGTTCTGCCTGCTTCTGCTATGCTACCTCCTTTTATACCTCGTCAATTCGCTGCACTTCAGTTTATCTTTAATTTCCCATTTTCCCAATTTTTCCCTGCGACCGAGTTATCTTTGACATCTGTCGAGATATTTTCTAATTTTCCCTTTTGCAGCTCCGGCCTGTTTCCGTTTTCTTTCCGTTATATCTGACAAGTTGTCGAGTATATTGTTGTTTTTTCTATTTTCCTGATTTTGAAATTTCTTTGATTTTGTTTTCATGTCTGATTTCTTTTGTTTCATTCCTCTTTCTCATTCCTCATTTCTTTTTGCTTCCGTTTTCTTTACTGTGTCTCGTTTGTCATGACGATCTTCCCCAAGTAATTTTATTTATTTATTTATAAATTTGTTATTTAGGTATCCTCGACATTATTATTATTACACGGATTTTCACCTCGAATTCTTTGAAATTTTGTAAAAAAGCTCTTGGAATTGGTTGAATTGAAATATTGTGTTAAATTTATAAACATATATTTAGTCTGAAATGAAAAAATTGTATTTTCCTGATTGAAATCGGATTCAGTAACAATCTAGCAATTTTATCACCCATGATACTTTTTAAAATATAAGTATTGCTACATTATTCATATTCATTTATCTTTTCATTAAAAAATATATTTCTATCTTTATAAAATGATATTCATAAACTTATGATTGTCATACATAGATATACCAGTGACAGTCGAATTGAGACAAGTTGCCGATATTTATCTTGGCGGTACTCTATTGAGTTATTTCGATACGAATGCTCGCGACTTCTTTTATCCTTGCTCAAATCTTTGTCCAAGGTCAGTATCCAATCGAGAACTCTTAATGATACGTACTGTTGATTTCCCGGTTGGTTATCGTTTGTACTTTTCTTGAATTCATCGTTAAAAATGTAGGGAATATCTCCGAAAGTAGAATTTTCAAGCTACTGTTGCATAGAGAAACTGCCTAAATGTACTGTCAATCAAGGCGATGTCGTGAAATGCAGTAAATCCTGTAGATCTAGGAGGTAATACATGAATTGTCTTGATAATTCACTTTATATTGGTTTATTACAAAGACCGGCAGACAAAGTCTATCCTTCTATATTCCATGAGCCGAGTTATAGCAAACACACAGTTAATAGTGCTCTCAGGTCGCGATCACCTTCTCCAATGGACAGGGAGATGGCTAAGGGTCACGTAATCACTGACATAATACAGCATCGAGTGAAAGACAATCAATTGAAGTACCAAACTGGAATTGATGATCGGGAACCGTTTGTTGTTAGAAAGGTAAAGATATAAATATGTTTAATAAAATTTTTAAAATTTAATACATAACCACCAATTTCTTTATTACTGATAGATTGAATGATTTAGAATCAAAATATTTCTCAAATTATTTCTCAAACTTGGAACCTGTAAATATTTAAAGTAAACCTTCCTATAACATAGAACTTTCATAACTTAGTGTAAAATGTCAAACAAAAATAAAGAGATTCAACCAAAGAAGACGGCAAACTCTGAAATTCCCTTAACGCGGTACGAATTAATCGCATTATAGAATTATAATTGTACTAATAAGTCTACTCGTAATTACAAGAGTCACTAGTTTTCCCCATTATCGGAATAAAACGGTATAAAGCGGAAAAGTGGTTTTTGCATGGTAAAACGTTCAAAACACTTTATGAGTGGAATGAAGCGGAATGAGACATTTTTGTAGAGTTGAATTAGGAGTAAAAGAATTATTGACAATGGCTTGGAAATGTACAAAGCTGAATTTGAGCGAGATCCTATTTTCGAAAGATATTCCCTACCTCATACTTGTTGTAAAATTGATTTAGCCGAAAGAGACTTTACTAATTATCGAATGAAAATTACTGACAGAACGAGGGTGCAGTTTTACATTTACTGCAAAGAGAGAAATGGTTCGACATATTAAAAAAAAACTGTGTTACATTGCTCTTAATTTTGAACAAGAAATGTAAAAAAAAAGAAAATCAAATTTTATTTTATAATACATTCATGCTGAAGGGGAGAGATTCTCACCCTTAAAATTCTAAGACTCTAAAATTCTAAGGCTCAATCGTTAGTACGGTTTTATTTCTTCGGTTAGGCTCAGTTACAAGTTTTCAGAGTTTGTATACATCAGGTAGTCCATTCTTCGGCAAGACTCACGTTTCCAGAAGTTTTTCGGAGTTATCCATCAGGCAGTCCATGTATAATATAATAATAATAATAATAATAATAATAATAATAATAATAATAATCATAATAATAATAATAATAATAATAATAATAATAATAATAATAATAATCATAATAATAATAATAATAATAATAATAATCATAATAATAATAATAATAATAATAATAATAATAATAATAATAATAATAATAATCATAATAATAATAATAATAATAATAATAATAATAATAATAATAATAATAATAATAATAATAATAATAATAATAATAATAATAATAATAATAATAATAATAATAATAATTAGTTAAACATACATGGCAATGATTTAATTATAAGATAACGCCAATCAAACATTCTTTTCACGATTAATTTCGACAGTTTTCCTGTCATCATCAGGTGGGATATAATAACTCATTAAATTAAGGATTTTAAACAAATTTAATTATATATAAAAAAAATTTTTTTTTCATTTTATAAAAAAATATATTATTTTTTTAAAATTTTAACATTTAAAATTTAATTTAATAATTTAAAAAATTTTTATTAATTATTTAATTTAACACAACAATCAATACATACAATACACAAAAGCTTATTTAAAAACACTCAACACACAAGTATTTACTGCATTCTGCACTATTATTTTCGGATTCAATGATTTTAAGGTTGATTAGGAGAAGCTTTCTTTTCTGATAAGTTCGTAGTCATTTGCATATTTTTCGGTAGGCTTAAGGCTTTCATCATAACTTGAAAAGAGTTATGAACTACCATATGGTCAAATTATTACCATTGAAAATGAAAGATTTAGATGTCCAGAAGCTTTGTTCCAGTCATCGTTCTTGGGAATGGGAACTGCTGGTATTCACGATGAAATGCGATGTGAATATCCGTAAAGATTTATAATGCAATACAGTTTTATCAGGTGGTTTCACAATGTATTTTAGCATTGCTGGTCGTATGCAAATAGAAATATCAATGAAAAAAAAACCATGGTTTGGAAAGACTTTTCAAAAAGGAGATCTGCAGTCGGTAGTGGCTTACATTGCTAACTGATGTGGTAAAATAATTTCATCCATGCTTTTCATTCAGTTAACGGATTATATTCTCAAATCTACAATATAGAAAATGATCTACTGATATGGTTACGTTCAGAGTTGATGACTACCGAGTTAATGTCTACGCAGCAAACTCTAGAGCCATTGATAAAAAAACTGTATTCGTATGATGATGGTGGTAAACAGCCATCTGTTAACTTTTATAAAGCAATAAGTGTTCTCGATCCCCGACATACTTCTATTGAGCAATATACTTCTGTGGTCCCTAATGTACTAAGATGACTGACCAGACTACATATACCTTTCTCTATCTAATGATTTCCTTGTTATCTTTTTGGGAAACAATTACACTACGATTTCTTCTCCTGGCATCTGTCACAAAAGCGCTATTGGCATTACCAGTTCATTCTTTCGATGTGGAAACCAATTATATAAGACAACTAACATTTTTTTATAAAAAAGAATACATTTAAAATTAAAACTGTATTTGATGCGGGCCTTGAGAAAATAACGCCGAGTAACAATCTTGCATTGCGAAGCATTTGAGAAAGAAGTGTAGTTTTGCCGACTTTAACATTTCCAAAAATAACATATTCACATCCAAAATTGAAGTTGTTTTAACCGTTTACGGACGGTAGACCAGCAGTGCTGGCCTTAAATGGCTTATACGATAGCGGACGGTAGGCCAGCACTAGTGGCCACGAATTTTGTTCCAGACGTTCTACAATGTATAATGGCCACGATATCATGCTAAAAATATCGGGTTATGCTAAAAAATACTACTTATTAAAATTAATTCCGCCCGCAAACGGTTAAGATATTTTATTTCTGCGATTCAAATTTTAATCTTGAATTTTCAAAAATCACAACTGAGGTTCAATAAAATAAAAATACAAGAAAGAAATCAATTATTCTCAAGCACACACTGTAAATAAAAAGTTCCAAAAAAATCATAAACATCACAAAACACATAATGAAACAATAATCATAATCATAATGCACACATAAAATACGAAAAGAAATTAATCATAGCAATAACAAAAGTAAAATATCAAAAAAGTTAATGGATGAATGATAAGCACCATGTAACTGATGCCTGCTTTCCATTGCATTGTTAGTTTCTGGCATGCGGTTGAGCAGCGTTTCTCGACCGCTGGTCCGTGACCCAATATTGGGCTGTGAAAAAATAAAATTGGTCCGCGTACAAAGAATAGATAGAATTTTGGTACGCAGTACGTTTTGGGTTGAGTAACACTGCGGTAGAGTGTTTCTGTGGAACAATTCTACTATTTCAAGCTGATATGTTGGATTACTGTGGCATCGACATTGCGCTGGTCTTCCAATGCAGTTATCTTCAGAATAATTGATCAAATTTAATAATTCACTGACCTTACTCCCTCTTTTATCTTTTATTGCTAAATATATATATTTATATACTCGTCTTAAATGGCCGCTTTTATCATTGCTCGCCTTTTTGATATGATACGAATAAGAAGCGTTTTGAGTTATTTTATATGTGCAGAATTCGGTGATTTGAAACCATGTGAGATGTTTCAGATTTAGTTATAATTCAAAGTCAAACAATATTATCTATTATGTACTTTACATGTAATCATGCCTTATTTCAGGTGCAAGACGACATGTTTATGCGAAAGCCAAAGTTTCATAAGCACTGTCAATTTAATGACAACAAACCATTTCGGTCTTCCGTAATGTGTCATCCAAGTTAGTTATTATATTCTTTTAACTAAAATAGAGAAATTACCGACTTAAAACATTTTTCGCATTTTGTTTTTGATTGAAACAATTTTTGAAGCATCGTGCTTTCCTTTTATTGGCTATATTTTAACTCAGAAAATAGGAACCTAAACATACGTAACCAAGTGAAGAAGAGTACTCTTTTTCGAAGACTAAACTGAACATTAGCTAAATTTTTCTTTTCTTCTTGTAAATTTATTAATCAGAAAATTATTTTTCAACCTACGTTACCATATCCAAATTTTTTTCTTAAGCTTACTTAGTAGTATGTAATAAGGACTCCAACCCACTTTCAAGGTCATGAAATGTCAAGATCAAATATAGACCAATTGAATCATTTATTTTTTATTTATTTATTTATTTACTTTTTTTTTAATTAAAATTTTATTAAATTACTTCTATTTATTATTATTATTATTATTTTTTTTTAATTTTATTAATTAATTATTTTATTATGTTTTTATTTTAATTACTTACTTTAGGTAATTTTTATTTTAAAACATTTAATTAATTAATTAGTTTATTAATATTTTATTTTAATTACTTACGCTATTTAATTATTATTATTATTATTATTATTATTATTATTATTATTATTATTATTATTATTATTATTATTATTTATTTATTTTTTTTTATTTAAAATTTATTTAATTACTTCTATTTATTTATTTATTTTTTCCGAAAAAATTAATATTCGATTTATTTAAAATTATTTTATAATAAATTAAATAATTTCTAATTAAAATTTTATTCAAATTGAATATTTAATAATTAAAAATTTATTCAAATTGAAATATTAATGTTATAATTTACGCTCTTGTTAGAATATATTAAATGTAAATATAAAATAATAATAATAATAATAATAATAATAATAATAATAATAATAATAATAATAAATTAATAATAATAATTAAATAACGTAAGTAATTAAAATAAAATATTTATAAAATACTTAATTAATTAATTTAAAAAAAATAAAATAAAATATTTAAATAAATAGAAGTAATTAAATAAATTTTAAATTAAAAATAAATAAATAAATAATAATAATAATAATAATAATAATAATAATAATAATAATAATAATAATAATTAAATAGCGTAAGTAATTAAAATAAAATATTAATAAACTAATTAATTAATTGAATGTGGTTAATTATCGGTTCTCGCGTCTGTGTGCGCTTCTTACTTTTTTTTGAATTTGATTTCTGTGCGCACACAGACGCGGACAATTGTGGAATTAAAATTCGGTTTTTTATTGTGAAGGTTTTTATCGATTTTGATTTTATTTAAAGTAATCAGAGAATTGCTGGAATATCGATTTTTGGATTGTTCGAGATTTCTGTTTTTGCTGGAATTTTTATGTAATTTTGATCGATTTGTTTAAAAGATTGGAATTTGCGCGAAGGTTAATAAAATTGATATTCGGATTTTCGTGAAATTTCTTTAATGGCTTCAATTAATAAAGATAATTACTATGATCTTAAATGCAACAGGGACGTTGACATATCTCAGGATGGTAAATGTGTGACGTGCAATGATGGATTTATTGAAAGAATTGAATCTGATAACTCAATGGAAAATGATGATGATGCCCTGAATGTTTTTCATCTTATTCGTCCTGTTCCTGTTGGAAGTACTACAAACGAAACTGATGGTTCCTTTTTTATGACTTCAAGAGATCCTGATAACATAAATATTATTTTTGGCCAACTAATATCAAATTTATTTGGCGGATTGCTGCCGCTGGATTTTAGATCCGATTCGTCAGATTACATATTTTCAGATCAAAGTTTCAACAATTTTGTAACGAGTATTATGAATCAATTTTAACAGAGTGGTCCTCCGCCAGCAAATGAGGCAGATATTGAGAAATTACAAGTCAAGAAAATCACCGCAGCTAATGATACAGGTTCCATTTGTCTGTCAGATTATGAGGAGGCCGATGAAGTGTATGAGTTGCCCTGTCAGCATAGATACCCTGTTCAGTGTCTCGAAATGTGGATGATTAAACAAAATGTTTTAAAATAAAAATTACCTAAAGTAATTAAAATAAAAACATAATAAAATAATTAATTAATAAAATTAAAAAAAAAAATAATAATAAATAGAAGTAATTTAATATAATTTTAATTAAAAAAAATAAATAAATAAAAAATAAATGATTAAATTGGTCTATATTTGATCTTGACATTTCATGACCTTGAAAGTGGGTTGGAGTCCTTATTACTTATTTTTGATTTCTGTTCTGGTTTTTAACTGAATGTATTTTTACCATTTATTGGTTACTTTTTAATGTTACTTTTGAAAAAATTCGTTAATTCAGTTTTTTTGTTTCAATAAAAATAAGTCTTAATTAGTCCTAAAATTGCACTTAGTTTTCTTTATAGAATTTTTTCATACAATTATTGATATTCCTTGTTCTAATTTCCATTTTCATAAAAAAATGTTTTATAGCAGGGGTGTCTAACAAGTCAATCACGATCGACCGGTCGATCGTTGATCTCTCGCAATGTCTGGGAAAAATTCTGTTTACTACCGTGACAAGCCAGAAAATCTGAAGAAGATTTTTGGAAAGATGTCAGCCGAAAAAAATATTCTAATGTCACCAAAAGTAGCGAATATATCTATTCTTGTTTCGGATCTACATACCTTTGCGAATCGGCATTTTCATACTTGAAGCTAACGAAGCTAAACAACGTTCTGTCTTGTCTGATTCCCATACAGAAGACTCATTATTAATATCTTTGTCGGGATATACACCTGATTATGATTCCTTGGTTAGAGACATGCAAACTCAGTCTTCCCATTAATGTTAAGGGAACAAAGTAAATTCTAAATCTGCATTTAACTGTGGCTACTTTGAATTAATAAATATTGTTAATAATTATCGACGTTCTTTTAATTTTCTTCTGGAGCCTAAATCTCGAAAACTAATAAGTGATTTGAAAATAAAAATAGGTTTGAACATATATTTTAAGTATCTACCCATACCTCGCTGGAATATACCTTATGTTGAAACACAGTGTATAAACATAGTATGCATTACACACCCATTATGACAATAAGTCGAACTCGACACACTCTTAACAAAAAAGTAGATCTTGTATACAGAAAAGTTGGACACCCCTGTTTTATAGCAAAAGATTTTAGCTGATCAATGAGAACCATTTTAAATCTATTCTTATGTTTTTGGCTACTACTCATCTTTCTCTCTTAATGATTTTTAATGGCTTTTATTACAAAAATAAATTTTCTTTTATCTATTTTCATTCTAAAAGCTTACTTCTGCTGTTGATAATATATAGAATGTCATTCTCCATTTCGAGTTCATTCACCAACACTGGAAGAAAGATTAGACAATCCAAAATCCAGGAGAAATATCAATCGAACTGTAAGAAGTCTTAGTAGACCAGTTGTAAAAGCTTTGTTTTTTTTAATTAATTCTTTTTAATGTCTCTATCAAGTCTCCGTTGGGATACGAACGAATGTCAATTGATTCCTTGAAAAAGGACTTCCTGAAACCCAGAAGCAAAAGGAGATATCCTTAAAATTCCATAAACGAAGAAATGTTTCATTTTATTTGCAACAATCAGGTTATCCAGAACATTTTTATCCTTAAAAATCCAATAAATTAATGATAGAACAATTTGTCATATGTGATTTATCTCTTTGCTGATCCATACAACTTGTAGGCAGGCATATCATGCATTCTCTAGATATATCAACATTTATTAGAAATACATTATTTTTTGTTCGTTCATTGTGTTAAATAGCAATTATTGATTTTCAATTTATATGCACCAACATGCAACTGATAGACAGTAAAATATTAAATAAGACCTTTAATAATAAATCAAAAAAACTAACTTATAATAAAAGTATGCGTGACATTATCCAAACAAATTGACATTAAATAATACATTTATGGAATAAAAACTTCTATAATATAAAAAAATCAATAAGCTCAATCAATAATTAAATTAACTTCTAATTTCCCGATTATATTCAGGACATTGTGTGACATTGATTTGATAATTTTATTCGTTGGTTTCATCTTTGCTCTCTCTTTCCTTGTCAACAATTTATCTGACACAATAGTATGACTGGAATCTGAATCTTGCAAGGCTTTGACCCTTTTCTCATTAAATAGTATACTTATTCGAGGGTGCTTGCCTCTGCTTCCTATTGTCATCAACGCATAATAATATGGTAATCCGAGCATGTTTTCCCGCTCAATTTCAGCACTCGTCGGTTCCACCTTTTTTGCATCGAGTTTAATATGCTCTACTAGTTTCATTTCTTTTAGCCTTTCGCTTGGATATGTTGGTGCTGTTGGAAGGAATGCAGGCGTGTCAATTCCCCTAAGTTTTGGCATCGGTTTTAGTAGACACCGTGACTCTGGTTTTATTTCACTTTTCATTATTTATTTTCTAAAATACTTCTGTTCGTTTCTGTCATTATCATTATTATCATTGTTGCCATTATTTCTGTCCTTCAATTCATACAAAAGTTCTTCACTTTTTTGATCTGTTTTTAACTGTGATCAAAACAAAATTAATTATTCCTTTACAATCCTTTATAGCACTAAATTATTGCGGTACCAGTTTATGGAGCTTATATCATATTTCAATTTAGGAATACACCAATCCCTCGCTTTACGAAGTTTCGCTATAACGTAATTTAGAAAAATAATCGATTTACGAATTTTTGTTTTGTATTTAATTAGGGAAATCAGACAGTACTATATAAACAGAATATAAAATAAAACAAACGAATTATGTATTTATTGTTGTGATTACTTGAATAATACAGATAGGACATTAACATTTTGTATAAATTAGATTTCTTTATTATTTGACCAATTTGTGTTGAGTGGGATATATTTGAGCTGATTATTTTTTATTACTAATTTTATTCGAAAGTGTCTTGATTTAACTAAATATACACCAATCCCTCACTTAACGAAATTTCGATTAACGTTCAATTTTAGGCAACAAATTATTGGTGTATTAGAGATCTCGATTTGACCTCAGAATGCAATAAGTTCACGATAAAAGTTCTCAATATGTTATTCTGATTTGAATCGTCACATATTATGAATACTCACACGATATTTGTGCTTGTTTCCATTTCGAAAAATATCAAAGATTTGTTCGGATATATCTAAAGTTCATTTATATTGTACTTTCATTGCATTTTAATTTGAAAATTTATCAAGTTTAAGACATTTAATAATATCAAACTACAAACGATAAGGCGAAATAAATGTTTTTAAGGAATTATGATAACTTGATTATTATAGGTACTATTCATGGCCTTTTCATTGAGCTCACTATAAAGTATGATTCAATATATTATGAGTAGAGAGTGTGTCCCATTTGGACCAGTAACTCCCTATTCGAGCATATTATTAATTAAATTAATAAGGAATTATTGAGGAGCCTCATGATCTTAATTGCCAAAATTTACATTTTAATTAATACCTTTTTAAAATATTTGGAGAATTTACTAAAAATTTACATCAATGGCTCAATCATTATCTAAAATTCCCAGGATTCTCGAGTTATATGACTTTAGATTTCTATCATTGTCAGCTGGCTTAAAATGTATTCTGAGTCGATCAATTTAACAATACTATTAAAATAAAATTTAGAAATATTTTTAATTTTAATTTTGGCAACTTAAAAATTTAATTGGGTTTTTAAAAAAATAAAATTTAAAATTAAAGTTTAAATAAAATTATATTTTTTAATTATAGTATATTTTTTTAAAAGAGTTATTTTAATATAATATTATTTTTGTAATTAATTTTGTAAAGATTATTTTTTATAGGTATTTTCAATTGTGCAATTGTAATTGCTTTAATTTCAGAAGTCATAATTTTGTTAAAAATGTTAATATAAAAAATCGAAACTTTGTCCTTTGTTCTTCCATTGCTGCTTGGTGGACAAGCCTTTCTTGTTTACGACCACCTGATGAAAAGGACAAAGAAATCTGCAACGCAATAGAAAAAACTGATTCCATTTTAATGGATGGCTTCTAGGCTTACGACACGCTTCACAATCGACTATGGAATGGATATCCAGCTGGTGCTTTTCTTGTGGATCTGCAGCGATTGGCTATGTATACCAGGATAAATGATGAAGAGCTTCTCAAGAGAGCGTTTGTAGTTGGACTCCAAATAATAGTCTCCCAACAGCTTAAAGCTTCAGCGAAGATCTTCGAAATGAATCTTTCAGAAGTTGTTGGACAAGCTCGAGAACTAATATCCGAACAAAACGGCTCTACTGAACTAATTGAAGTGAAGGGAAGTGGTTTTGGGGAGAGTAAATAAATCAAACTGTGATATAGATGTGGAAAATCTGGACATTTCAAAAATAAATGCCTTTCTCAAGAGTGTTGGACATGCGGAATCAAAGGGCATTCATTCATCTCAAACTCATGTTTGGTTCGATGGGTAGTTCGATCTAACACAAAAGATTTGACTCCACGAATAGTATGTTAGGTTGCGCGTGAATATTAAATAAATAACAATATGAATTAAGTTTTATTAAAAACGAAATATGAATTAAACACAAAAATGATAAGCAAATAATAACTAGCTGCACGCTGAAGTACAGATATCGGTTATACAAACCGCCCTAAAGATTATTTCGAAGAATAAAGTCTGGTGAATTTATTAAGCAAATCTGGTTTCCTTGCTTTTATAGAATTAGATGATGAAGTCATGAAGTCACATATAATTACAAAATAAACGAGGAAAAATTTTATTATTTTTAAATTACAAGCTTCTCAATTATATTTCGAAATTCTCTAATTTACTTGAAAAAGTAAAACAAACAAAATTTTGTATTATAAAAAAATTCAATTGTAATATCAGTTGAGATTAAAATTTCTTGTTATTGTTGAGAAATTTGAGATCGGCAGTAAATTCTATAATAGCCAGACCTAATTTGGAAGTTTTGCACATAAAAAATATTTGTCAAAAATTCATCTTGCGAAACCAAATTGAAAAGCATTTTCCATTTTGATTTGTTTTTATCTGTCATATGGAGATTTACAATTGTCGTGAGTAAATTTTCCATCTTTTTAAGATTTTCTTGCAAATGATTGCTTTCGAAAGTGAATTCAATTTCCCAAAAGCTCAATATTATTTTCACAATTGTTCCAAATTCTGACTGCACTTCATCAAGCATTTAAATTTCATCTCCATTTAATATCACTTTTTACAAGAAATGTAATTTTGACTAGAATTTTATCCATCTTTAAGTCATTTTTTTAGCCTCTTTCTTACCGAAAGTTTCTTTGAGTAGGTGATGAGCTGAGGTCAGAAGTTTTTTTGCATCATCATCAAGGATTGGTCCGAGAGTTTTTCTATTAGCCAATGTACTAAGCAATTTCTTTTGGGATTTGAGAATAATATTACCAACATCTATGCTGCTTGCATCCATAGATTGTTACAAAGCAGTAATATGTAGCAGTGGCGTAGCGATGGGGGTGAGGGGTGAAAGTTGCCCCGGGCGCCACAATTTTTGGGGCGCCGGATTGAACGCAATATATATAAAATATATAAATATAGCCAAGCATTGAAAATTTTTTAAAATAAACGATGAAAAAGGGATTTTATTTTTCTGTTTTCCAGTTTTTTTCTAGTTTTGTTATATTTTTATATTTTATATTTTTTTAAAATATTATTTTAGAATTTATTAATATGCATTTTATATTTGGTGTTTTTACATATGTCTATTTTAATATCACAAAAAATTTTTTATAGTAAGCCCAGGGCGCCAAAAATATCCCTGCCCCGGGCGCCAGTACTCTAGCTACGCCACTGATATGTAGCGACTCAAATTTGAAAATGATCGCCCATTTATATATAATATAATATTTATATAGATTTTGTTAAGGCCGTGTAACGGCTCACTACATCAAGGCTGGCCCTAAATGCGCCAACAGCCCGATATAGGTGAAAGGATAAAGATGAGGGATTCGCGAAATTTAACCGCGATACTATTAACCCAGATAAATGGTTAATAGTTTTATTTAAAACAGTCAAAACAGCTACAAAAAAGTGTTGGCTGATGATTGTGCCCTTAATTTGTAAGAAAATAATATATTTAATAATAACTACCTATTAATAATCCTGTGCTGAATAAAGATAAACCCGAAAATGGTTATTGAATTTAATTCTAATCGATACTAATTCCAATGATTTATAAATATCTTGAGATGTGTGCTTAATCGACAATTCACTAAGTTGCTAATTGTAAGCCTTAAATATTCGTTGATCGCTAGTAGATGGAAGGGAGCCCGCTAGATCACATATACCCCCCCCCCGGGAAAAAAATTTTTTTTTTAAAATTAAGTGATCCAGAGGGCTCACACTTTTTTTCATCCCAAAAATTAATGTTCCCGCCAACAGATTTTATTGGACGATACCTCATCTTAAAGCCCAGTGCCAGACCCTTAAGATGTGCTATAGGTATCCTGTATATCTTAATAGTTTTAATGTTATTAACATTTGATGACCACCATCTTTTCAAAGTTAAATTATTATTATTTTTCAAAATATTATTAAGTGATCTGGCGGGCTCCTGGTTTTCGTTTGCCCAAAAGTTATCGTTCCAATCATTTTATTTCATTGTTCGATAGCTTATTTTGAAGCTTAGTGCAAGACCTTTCGATTGAGCTATAGAAGTTATCATCATCATTAATATTGACAAAGTTATTAACATTTTACCAAAAATCATTTTCAAGGTCATATAATTATTCAAAATATTATTAGTGATCTGGCGGGCTCCTGGTTTTCGTTTGCCCAAACGTTATCGTTCCCATTATCCGAATTTATTAATCGATAGCTTATTTTGAAGCTTAGTGCAAGATCTATCTACTGATATATAAATATTATTATCATCATAATTATTGGCAAAATTATTAACGTTTTCCCGAGACCATTTTCAAGGTCATTTGACTATTTTATTATTATTTTTCAAAATATTATTTTTTCAAGGTCATTTATTTTTTCAAGGTCATTAATTTTTTCAAGGTCATTTAATTTTTTCAAGGTCATTTATTTTTTCAAGGTCATATTTAAAAATTTTAATTTACAGAGTTCCCGCCAACAAAAATTGTTCATCGACAGCTCTTTTTAAAGCCCAATCCAAGACCTTTCGAATGAGCCATATATTATTATTATTATTAGTATTAATATATATATATATATATATATATATATATATATATATATATATATATATATATATATATATATATATATATATACTCCTAGTCTATCCGACAAAATATTTTGTCCCCCTATGGGTACTGCTCACAAGGGTACTGATCACCAGGGTACTGCTCACACTCGACAAGTCACATGGGTATTGTTTACAAAGTTACTGGTAAAAATATTCAAGACAAAACTTTAACAAAGAAATTATACTTTAAATATACACTAAAATTTATTACCACATTCACATTCATCATCTCCACAGTTCATAACATTTTCAACAACATGATCTATACAATGTTTACTGATTGTTGTAGGTTGATAATGCTTAGTACCTGGTTGTTGTCGGTTGTAAGTACTTAGTATCTAGTTGTTAGCTGGTTGTTGGTATCTAGTATCTAGTAAATGGGTAGGTGGGGGTTGAGTGTTAGCAATACCCTTACGACCAGTACCCTTAGGGGGTCAAAACATCCTGTCGGATAAACTCAGAGTATATATAATAAAACTGATCAACAATAAGTATTTATTGAATGCGATTTTTACATTGCAATAATAAGTCAGTAGTAATCAATTAAAAGAAGAATGTTTTGTAAATTAGAATTCTATAGTCTTTCATTTTAATTTAAATTATCATCAATCCCACGTAGTGATGAGTTGACAATTATTCATTTTTTGATGAAAATCATCATTTTTGTTAAATTTAGACATTTTGAAAAGGTTTTTCTACTGATTGTAATTAAACATATTTTGAAGACAGATAAAAAATTAATTTAAAAAGCATTTCATAAAATACAATGAAGAATATTTAGTTGATTGTAAGTAGTTAGTTGTAAGTATCTGGTTGTTTGAGAGTTAGTTAGTACGTGGTATCATGTTGAAAGTATTTGGTATCTAGCTGTTTGTTAGAAATACATTGTTGTAAGTATTTGATTGTAAGTATCTGGTTGACCTTTTAAATTTTGACTTAAACATATTTGATTGTAATAATTTACAAACAAATAATGTTTTCCCACAGCCCTTGGATCAATAATTTGATATACTGCATCATTTCTCAATTCCATTTTAATTAATTTAATCTATTAATATTATTTATATTTGTTTTAATTAATTGTTATACATGAATAAAAAATATTCAAATATAATTACATTATTAATGCTTAGCAATATAAAGTATTATTTTTATTATTATTATTTTTATTAATATTATTTTATTATCATTATTATCATTATTATTATTTGTAAAATTTGCATCTAAATTTTCTTTAAAAACTATTTCATTAAAATTTTCATTTCTCAAAACCTGACTATCATTCAAACTTTTTTATAATAGATTAAAAATTATTACTTTAATTAAAAATTTATGTCCATAATTTACTTTAATTTAATTATTACTATCAATTCTCATTCTCTTTCTAAATTTATTAGTTAGTTTTAAAATTTACCCTTTTCATTTACTATTATTTTTATTAGTAGTGGTTAATTGAAATCTGTCTTTGAAATTAATTTAATATAAATTTGTATTTAATTTTGACTTGGAAAATTATTTCATAAAAATTTTACACTGATTGAAAATAAGCTAACGGAAAAAACTGAACGATGTTAAGAAAAGGTATTTAACTTGTTCAATTTGTAAAGAAAATCAAGTTTCGGTTTTGTATTTACCGTGTGGTCACGTAATTGTTTGTTCTAAGTGTCACGAGAAGAATGTTCACAATTGTCAAGCCTGTTCAACACTGATTAATGAATATCATACTATATACATGTAAGTTCTCAATACAAATCAATACAATATCAAAGTCAAATGAATTATTACCATACATAATGACGGTACTATAATGTAGAAAATTTTCAAACATTGAATAATATGAAATAATCTTGGTAATTAAATATATTGGGCGCAACTACCAAATGGTGATGATATGATGAAGGGATACCCATGAGTTCATCAAAATGGAAAAAAGATCTTCGCAAGAACCATGAAGATGCTCGAAAAGTAGAAGAAACCCTAACCAATATTTTAAAGTTGACATTATGTGTTACAATGGTCTTGGTTATTATTTTGATATAGTTGATACATTGATACCAATTATTTCAATTATTTAACTAGAAACATAACAGAATTCTTAGGTAATATAGTATTTTGTGTATTTTTGTGTATTTTTTAGTTAATTTATAAATATTATCTGACATTTTGATGTATCAATGCAATATACAACAAATTAATCAATAAAAACCATAGCATATTGTAAATTTTTAAATATATAGTCTGAATTTATCCGACAAAATATTCTGTCCCCCTATGGGTATTAGTCGCAAGGGTACTACTCACATTCAACATGTCGCAAGGGTATATTAATTAGTAAATTAAGGTACATGTATATCAGTTAGAAATTCCTAGGTAATTTAGTGAGAAATAGATGCTCATATATATCTTTATCAGAAATTCGTGAATAATTGGAATATTTTAAATGTAACTTTTACCGAATTCTTATTTCGATCGACTAATTTATTGGTTAACTTTGTCATTTAAAATAATATTTAGCAAAAGGTAATTTAGCAAAATATCATTGAAAGGTTTATCCACCCGATAACAATATTCCTTCAAATGACCATATTTTACCCTTAACTGATATTCAACCGATTTAATTTCTAATTAAAATCATAAATTTCCTTCAATAAAGTTCAATTTTCTTTAGTTGTTGTCGATGTCCAACTCTTTTAAGTCAATATTTCTCAAGTTTTGTCACCGATATCCCCACAATGAATATCCGTCTATAACATGTTAAATAAAGGTAAATAATTTAAAGCAATAACCTTTGATATCATTCCCAATTAATTCTAAAGATTTCAGATATTTCATTGTCAAAACCAAGTAAATAAACACCTAATTGATCATTAACCCTAAACGACTTAATAAAACCGTGGATAATTAATAAAAACTGGTTCTAAAGTAAAACATAAATCTAAATTACTGTACAATTACATTCATTACAACCTAATAATCCTGAAACGATATAATTTCACAGGAACTATTATTAACTCATAGCTAAATACTGAATATTTCTCTTGAAACATTCATATTTTACCAATAAGAAAATTGTCGATTTAAATAGAGATATTCAAAACATTTCCACCTTAACCGATCCCTCACCAAATATTTCTACCCCTTTAAACATCCAACCGAATATATTCCTTAAAAATCATATATTCCCATCTTAACCAAACCCTCACTAAATCCAACCGACTATATCCATTAAGTTCACCCACTTGAGCCCTTTAATATATCAATTCTTTTAAAATCCATAGAAAATTCTTCAAAATATGAATTTTATTTAATTGTTACAGATACCAAACATTTTTCCATTGAAATAATTTAGTAGCTAAATTCATGTAGTAAGAGCCCACTAAAAGATCAAAATTCACTAAAATCAATATTTTCTACAAATATTTCACCACATTTACCATCAAATATCTAACTAGGGATGATAATTTCTCATTGATTGATCATAATTCTTCATCGATTCAGCCAATTATTATCTTCCAAACTAAATCACAAATTTCAGTATAATTTACAATAATTTTCAAGTAGATTTCAAATAAAATTCATGATAAAATTAGCTGGTTTCAACTTAGATTTTCAATATTTAAAAGTTCATCAATGCGTAAATGGAAATATTCTTAGAAAATATATGAAAAAATTATTTAATCAAATTATCATTACAAAGTCATCATAAAAATTAAATAATTTATCCTATCACTTGATTATTGTAAAAACTCTAATTATTAACCTAACTGTCATAAAAAATAATTTTTATTTAAAAACAAGTCAATAAAATATAGCAAATTATCAAGAAATTAATTAAATTTGTCTTAGAATTAACAATAAAACCTTAAATTCTTAAATATTCTTTCAATTAACATGAAATTCACAAAAATTATAGTAATTCACTTGAATATTCACTAAATCCCACTAACATCAACTCTAAAAAATTACCAATGAATTTAGTGCCAAATAATAACCAAAGATTTGCCTAAATAAAATCATTAAAACATACCAGTACCCTTACGACCAGTACCTTACGACCAGTACCCTTACGACCAATACCCATGGGGGGTCAAAATATCTTGTCGGATAAACTCAGAGTATATATAATAAAACGAATTAACAATAACTCCATCAAATTGAATCAGTAAATTATCACAAATTTTGATAAAAAATCTTATTCTAAAATGGTAAGCAGCGTAAAATCGAAAGATAATTTTAATAACACAGAGATAAAATTAACAATATTATTCTCAGGTGGTAAGAATCATCATTATTCTATGATTAATTAATAATGAAATTCAAAAAAGTGAAAATAAGTGTTTGAATTATTCATTAATGGAAAGTAAATGTAAATATAGCGAGAAGTGGCATAGATAAGACGGAAATATATTAATTGCATTTTTTTAAAATTATTTCATAAAAATTTATAAAAATGATCACTTTAATAAAAAATATTTAATAAAATTTTCAAAGAAATATTTGTTGGGATGATTAGTGGAAAATCTGGGGGCTATAAGTGATGAGGATATATAAAATTATTTCTAATATATGAGTTACTAACGAATTAAAATATTTTAATAATGTGATAAACATTTATTTTGATAGAGTATTTAATCCACAAATGAAAACATACA
Source organism: Schmidtea polychroa (assembly GCA_959609185.1). Lineage (NCBI taxonomy): Eukaryota > Metazoa > Platyhelminthes > Tricladida > Dugesiidae > Schmidtea > Schmidtea polychroa. Next base: position 45,399 of record CAUHTR010002429.1, read on the forward strand.
TAACAAATGGTATTTGACTGAGCAATTATGATAAATTCATATTTTAAATTTGATTAACTCCTTTAATATTGAATTAATAATTATTATATTTACTATTTTACATTAAATATTTCTAAAACAAATATTCTAAAAGATAATTTAAGATATATTAGTCTTTTCAATCAAAAAGATCTCTCAAAGTTAAGAACGAAACAAAGTGTGCCATTAACTTTACTTAAATATATGAAACCCCAAGTAAACAATGATAATAAAGGGATAACAGACTCAAAAATAAAATATTCTTACCACCTGAGAATAATATTGTTAATTTTATCTCTGTGTTATTAAAATTATCTTTCGATTTTACGCTGCTTACCATTTTAGAATAAGATTTTTTATCAAAATTTGTGATAATTTACTGATTCAATTTGATGGAGTTATTGTTAATTCGTTTTATTATATATACTCTGAGTTTATCCGACAGGATGTTTTGACCCCCTAAGGGTACTGGTCGTAAGGGTATTGCTAACACTCAACCCCCACCTACCCATTTACTAGATATTAGATACCAACAACCAGCTAACAACTAGATACTAGATACCAACAACCAACTAACAACTAAATACTAAGTACTTACAACCGACAACAACCAAGTACTAAGCATTATCAACCTACAACAATCAGTAAACATTGTATAGATCATGTTGTTGAAAATGTTATGAACTGTGGAGATGATGAATGTGAATGTGGTAATAAATTTTAGTGTATATTTAAAGTATAATTTCTTTGTTAAAGTTTTGTCTTGAATATTTTTACCAGTAACTTTGTAAACAATACCCATGTGACTTGTCGAGTGTGAGCAGTACCCTGGTGATCAATACCCTGGTGATCAGTACCCTTGTGAGCAGTACCCATAGGGGGACAAAATATTTTGTCGGATAGACTAGGAGTATATATATATATTAATACTAATAATAATAATAATAATAATAATATATGGCTCATTCGAAAGGTCTTGGATTGGGCTTTAAAAAGAGCTGTCGATGAACAATTTTTGTTGGCGGGAACTCTGTAAATTTAAATTTTAAAATATGACCTTGAAAAAATAATATTTTGAAAAATAATAATATGACCTTGAAAAAATAATATTTTGAAAAATAATAATAAAATAGTCAAATGACCTTGAAAATGGTCTCGGGAAAACGTTAATAATTTTGCCAATAATAATGATGATAATAATATTTATATATCAGTAGATAGATCTTGCACTAAGCTTCAAAATAAGCTATCGATTAATAAATTCGGATAATGGGAACGATAACGTTTGGGCAAACGAAAACTAGGAGCCCGCCAGATCACTAATAATATTTTGAATTATTATATGACCTTGAAAATGATTTTTGGTAAAATGTTAATAACGTTGTCAATATTAATGATGATGATACCTTCTATGGTTCAATCGAAAGGTCTTGGATCGAGCTTTAAAATGAGCTATCGTTGAATAATTTTTGTTGACGGAAGCTCTGTAAATTTAAATTTTAAAATATGACCTTGAAAAAATAATATTTTTAAAAATAATAATATGACCTTGAAAAAATAAATGACCTTGAAAAAATAATATTTTGAAAAATAATAATAAAATAGTCAAATGACCTTGAAAATGGTCTCGGGAAAACGTTAATAATTTTGCCAATAATAATGATGATAATAATATTTATATATCAGTAGATAGATCTTGCACTGGGCTTTAAAATAAGCTATCGATGGATGAAATAAAATGATGGGAACGATAACTTTTGGGTAAATGAAAACCAGGAGCCCGCCAGATCACTAATAATATTTTGAATAATTATATGACCTTGAAAATGATTTTTGGTAAAATATTAATAACTTTGTCAATATTAATGATGATGATACCTTCTATGGCGCAATCGAAAGGTCTTGCACTAAGCTTCAAAATAAGCTTCAAAATAATTTATCCTATCACTTGATTATTGTAAAAACTCTAATTATTAACCTAACTGTCATAAAAAAGTAATTTTTATTTAAAAACAAGTCAATAAAATATAGCAAATTATCAAGAAATTAATTAAATTTGTCTTAGAATTAACAATAAAACCTTAAATTCTTTAATATTCTTTCAATTGACATGAAATTCACAAAAATTATAGTAATTCACTTGAATATTCACTAAATCCCACTAACATCAACTCTAAAAAATTACCAATGAATTTAGTGCCAAATAATAACCAAAGATTTGCCTAAATAAAATCATTAAAACATACCAGTACCCTTACGACCAGTACCTTACGACCAGTACCCTTACGACCAATACCCATCGGGGGTCAAAATATCTTGTCGGATAAACTCAGAGTATATATAATAAAACGAATTAACAATAACTCCATCAAATTGAATCAGTAAATTATCACAAATTTTGATAAAAAATCTTATTCTAAAATAGTAAGGAGCGTAAAATCGAAAGATAATTTTAATAACACAGAGATAAAATTAACAATATTATTTGGGCAAACGAAAACCAGGAGCCCGCCAGATCACTTAATAATATTTTGAAAAATAATAATAATTTAACTTTGAAAAGATGGTGGTCATCAAATGTTAATAACATTAAAACTATTAAAGATATACAGGATACCTATAGCACATCTTAAGGGTCTGGCACTGGGCTTTAAGATGAGGTATCGTCCAATAAAATCTGTTGGCGGGAACATTAATTTTTGGGATGAAAAAAAGTGTGAGCCCTCTGGTTCACTTAATTTAAAAAAAAAATTTTTTTCCCGGGGGGGGAGGGGGTATATGTGATCTAGCGGGCTCCCTTCCATCTACTATCGCTTATTTCTAGAATGTTCGTCTTCTTATCTTCGTAATATTTTTGTCGTCCTTACAACTAAATTTTTAATTATATTTAAACTATTTTTTACTTACCTATATCTATTTTTAGTAATTAATTACTAAATATGTGTATTTATATATAATAAAATACTATTATTATTTAAAATCTAAATATAGTAATTGTTTATTACTATTTATAATTAAGTTCTAAACTTGGTAATTTTAATTCTATTTTTGGTTATTATTTAATACTATTTATAATTAATTTTTATTTAATTCAAAAGCTTTCCTAATACCTTTAATTCCGGTTCCTACTGAACCCCAACACTCACAAGAAAACGCCAGAAAAGAAATTAAAGCGCCAGTGATTTCTCAGTTATGTTGACGATGGTGCGAGTATTTGTCAGACTCAGCGTGAATGGAAAGTCGTGCAATGAATTATTTAATTCCGGATGTTCGCAAACCGTTGTTTTCCGGATCTTTGCAAAAGGAAATGTCGAAGCCAGAGATGTAGATAGAAGAAAAGTACGATTTGAAGGTGAGTCGGTGCCATTTATCTGTTTGATGAACAAGTTTTGTGTTAAATTGCCTAATGACGAATCTTGTAGCTGGGATGGTGTTATCTTAGGTCTTGGGGAGTCTTAATTGACAGTTATGGTGTACAGTTTGGTGAATACACCCGAGCATTAGATCAAGAACAAGTAACAATCAATGACGAACAAATTTTTGGACTTTTGACCTTTGACCCTAGTGAATCCTTGGAAGGTATTATTCAAAATGTTCTCCATGAATGTGTGTATCTCTTAAATGAAATTTGAGCGGAAAATGTATGCTAAATTTTAAAAAATTAATTATTAATATCAAAAAATTTATAGTTAAAAATATCGGTTTTATAAAAAAACGCCAAAATATAAATTAGACGACTGGGATCATTAAAAAAAATTTATTTTTGACTGGGGAAAAATGTCTCCAAAAATGTTTTCTATCTCGTCGATATACCTTATCACATTCAACTATGACTCATACCAAAATGTTAGCTTACTTATGACGCATTGATTGAGTCATGAATTTATTCCGCCAATCAGATACAAAACTGTCAGATGGCTCACATCTATCTACTGATTTGACATACATTTACATTAATTTCTATAATATTAATGGCTTATGTTTGAGAATTTATCAAGGTCGACCTACATTTACATAAATGTATGTTTGATTATTTATTAATGATGCTATTCACTATTACGACATTATTTCTATAATATAAATGGCCTGTTTCATAATAGATGTTGTTTTTATTGGTTTGACATACATTTAATTAGAAATTTTGGAACGTGTTTCCATATGAACCAGCCATTTTCATAACTATAAGACCCTATATTTTCGTGACCTACTTATTGGTAGTTTACTGGTTCTACAAGTGGCACATTATCCGTGCTCGTATTAATACAAAAATTTACGATTTAAGCGATTATGAATTAATCTCACTTTATTCAAACTTAAGCCATTACATTATTATGGCGATAATCATAAAATAATTCATTATCCTAATTAAACCTGAATGTAAATAATATTTCGAATTGAACTGTAAACATAATTAGTTAAATCATATTCCATCGGTTTGATTTCCGTTAGTGGTAGCCGTATAAAAATCACATTCGAACGAGACTTCACTGTAACGAAAATGATAATATTCATTTTAGTTTTAATTTGCACTTTAAGTTTGCAATTTACTAGAGGTAACATTTTTATCAAATTTAATTTTACTATAAAATTACTCGATAATTTTATAAAATATTTTATATTTACTTGGCCATCATATTTTAATATCCTAATTTAATAATGGCTAATATAATTTGCAATAACTTTTATATAATATTAAAACAAATTGAAATTTGAAAAATTATATAAAATCTTTATTAAAATGTATATTAAAATGTATATTAAAATGTATATTAAAATGTATATTAAAAATTTTTTTACCATTATTTATATTAATTATAAAAAATACAAATGTAATTTTTTTCTTGTATAGCAATAAATGTGGAATTCGGTTACCGCTTCATTGAAACTAAGATGGATTACAACTCAGCTTTTAATTATTGTAAAATGCTAAACATGCAATTGGTGACAATCAATGATGAACCAAAAAACGTTTGTGGTGTTTCGCTTGTTTCACTTGATTTTTACACGAATTCTGTTCTAGACGACGAGTTTATGAATTAGCAGTCAAATACAAACTTGGACAATACTGGATTGATGGCAACGACAAAGAAAATGAGGGGAAATGGGTGAACTCAAAAAAGAATTCATTGCAATTCACGTAAAATTAGAATGAATGTCATGATTTATTAGTATAAATGCTAGGAAATGGTACACGAGAGAGCCGAAAGGTGGAAGATCCAAGAATTGCATAACTGGATTATTTTATTTATTTGGATACTGGAATAATGTTGAATGCAGTGACTCCTATGCCTTTATTTGTGAAGAAATAAGTAAATTTCTAAAAAATAATTTGTATAATAATGATAATAACCATATTTACCATTTACACTTTAAGTATTTTTCCCAAGCACTGGTAAAATTCTACTTTGTATTCACAGCGTTAACAGACAGACTAGAAATGCATTAGATAACACATAATTTACAGTTAAATTTTCGTTGACTCTGAAATCAGTATACAAAGAGTCGTAAGTTTTAGAAGAAAAAAATTGTAAAGGGTTTATATATATATATATATATATATATATATATATATATATTATATATATATATATATATATATATATATATATATAAATTATATATATATAAATTTGTTAACATATTGATGAATGCAGAATATTTAAATTATGAGAAGTTATGAATGATTTTGAAAACATTAATATATCGTTCTTGTTCTTTATCTTCAATATTTTTTAATTCACTCAGAGAACTTGATATGCTGGGAGAGCTGGTGATGAAAAATTTGTCTTCGAAATCGTTTCTACTAATGATATAAATGAGACTGTTGATAAATTTATTAAGAATCTGGAGTGGTTCCTTTTTGAAACGGTGGGAGTAATTTGAATATTCTGTGTAACTTAGATGGCGAGATAAATAAAATTAATAGTATTTGTAAGAAACATGATCTTAAATTTGTGTTATTATTTCTGTACTAGGAAGACGTTACAAACAAAAAGAAGATATACTAGTAGTTGGAACATTTAAATTATAGGATAACTTCTAACTCGTGTGAAGTACGCTATACGTTTAATAATAAATTTTCGAACTCTGGTTGGATTGTGTTCGGATTTCGTTTATCGAAATTCACGTAATTGATACAATACCAAATTCTTGGAGACTCCTTATCATCTATTCTAGAGTTCTTGAACATTATCCACAGAAAGAATTTATCAATATTAGTGAATATAATAAGGGTTATATAAATAAAATTGGTATGTTTGGATTCTAAAGTTTATTAAAATTTTTTAATAACTTGTGAACTTGAGATATGTGACAAGTTGTTGATATGATCGTTGGATTCCCAAATTAATATACAAAATTCTGTGTACAAGTATGTTTTAAATGTTTTTAAATAATTTTAATGTTAAGTTGATCGCATATACAATATTGTTGTTTTTGTTCGCCGGATTGATTGAATGGCTTAATAGGTCTATTAAATAATTTCGTTTTAAAATAATAATATTTATCAATTTCTCAAACCTTTATATAATTCACAACATAATCGATTGTTTCTTTCAACAGGACACTAGTAAATAAACTGCATACATCAAACGAAACGATATACTCATTAACATTATTTTTATTCAAATGTCCTAACTGTCCTTACATTCAAACTCAGATTTTATTAAGGGTTTTAATAATCCATCCAAATACTTCGCTATTTCATACTGAGCTGTTCCAACTATAGATAAAACAGGTCTAATAGGAACTCCATCTTTATGAACGTTTAGAAGTCCCTATAATTTAGCTGGTTGTGAACCTTTTGCATGAATTAATTTCGCTACCTCTTCCTCAATATGGTTATTCTTAACCAAATCACACAACATAGTATTCAAAATCACTTCATTATTTTTTCGAAACTTATCGACTTTTGAAAATTGAGAACCTGAGAGTACTTCATTTAATTTATTCACATAAACATCATTGTTTAAAATTACAAATCCATTGCATTTATCAAATTTACATAATTTTTTATATAATTTTTTAAAAATTAAAAATATTTAACTAATTTAAATTCAAATTAAATTAAAAAATTTCAAATAATAATTTTGTAATCTGTCTATTAAATCGACAATATTCAAACTTTATGTCCTACCTGATGATGACAGTGAAACTAGTGAAATATATATTAAAACGTTTATTATTAAAATTGATTCGCTTTTCATTTTGACTTTTCTAATGATACTTTTTGTTTCGTTTCTAGGATACAATGTGGAATTCGGTTATCATTTGAACAAAGAAGGAATGAATTATAATTCGGCAGTCAATTATTGTAGAAGTCAAAACATGGAAATGGTTGTTATCAGTGATGCTACCATCAATGTTGGTGATGTTGAACGTTTTTCACTTGAGGTTTACATGATTTTGATTCTAGAAACGAGTTCTGGATATAGCAATCAAATACAATCTTGGACAATATTGGATTCAATGGAAATGATAACGTGAAAGAAGGAAGCTGGGTGGATTCTAGTAATAAACCCCTACAGTACAAGTACTACAATACAAGAACTGAAAATACAAATGATTCATGGTTTATATCTTAGAAACTGGAAATCTGGAGAACCAAATGGCAAAAGAAAGGAGAATTGTATTCATGGCTTATTTTATCCGAATGGGTTATGGAATGATATTCCTTGCAGCCTCTCATATGCTGTTATTTGTGAAAAGAAAAGTAAATTATCTGAATAATGATAATAATAAATAATTATTATAACATGTTCATTAACTTTGTAAAGTATAAGTTTAATCTGTTTTCTCAGATAATATTTTTATGATTCCTAACTAATTTATAAGAGAATTATTAGAAAGATTTTTAAAGAAAATGACATATCGTTCATGTTCTTTATCTTCAACATTTTATAATTCACTCAGAGAACTTGATATGCTGGGAGAGCTGGTGATGAAAATTTGTCTTCAAAATCGTTTCTACTAATTAAGACTGTTGATAAATTTATTAAGAATCTGGAGCGTTCCTTTTTGAGACGGTGGAAGTAATTTGAATATTCTGTGTAAATTGAATTAATATTAAGAATCTTAACACTAGATTTACTGACTCTAAATGTATACCTATTTTTACTGAAATATTAAAATTATGTTTATTAATTTTATTATATTATAAATATAAAAATATAAAAATATTAATATTACGTTTATTAGTTTCTTTTATGTATTTTTATTATAATAGTTTTATTTCTTACACTTTTTACAAATAACATCAAATTTCCACATAAATATTTATTACATTTATTACTTTTATTTTTAGATCTTTTTTTATACACAAACCTATTTGACAAGACTTACGATTACGGATATTCTAAATATTTGATGGTAGGTTGGAACTAGTACTGGGGCATCTCTCTTTTTCTTGATATCTTTACTCCAGTAACCTCTTTATATAAAATCCATGCATTTATTGCTCCTAAGTCTAAGATGTTATAAAACACTTGTAGAGGCCATCTACGAGATCCTGCTTTTACTCTATATTTTCGCGTCATTTGATCCAAAACATCCACTCCACATTTAGTTTTATTGTAAAAAGCTACAGTTTCTGGGACAAGTTTTTCATTGTTTTCAATTTTAACTGATTCTTGCGTTGAACTTCGTAACAAAACTTTCCCTTTGGTTTGCTTTTGTAAATGGTGAGAATGTAATTTTCTGATTTATAAAGTTTTGTTGAAAATCGAATCATATTATCATTTTTAGTTTTTGCAATTTTCGGTAATTCTCTTTTATTCCCACGGATAGTTCTAACTAAAGTAGTTTTTTTCAAAAGTAATTTTTTGCTAGTATGTTGGAGATTTTCAAATTACGTACCTTTTTTAAGAAATTTCAAATTAAATCAAATCAGAATCTTTTTTAACTTTTACATAATAGATAATACGGTTCTAGGACAAAATGTCACCGGACAAAATGTCACGGACAAAATGTCACGGACAAAATGTCACGGACAAAATGTCACGGACAAAATGTCACGGAAAAAATGTCGTGGACAAAATGTTATGTGGACAAAATGTCATTGGACAAAAAGAAATAAATGCATGTCAAAGTTATGTTAATACAAAATAGCATGATTTGTGACCCGTCAAGGCAATCCAAGCTTGTCTTATATTCGATATAAGTCCAGAATTGATGGCGTTCGATGGTTTTGTGTACGTCCATGCAACTATACTTACAGTATTCGTACAAATACGTATTTTTAATAATTCACGATTAGGTGTTAAGCTTGTTTTAAAGGGAATGTATCGTTACATCAAAGAGGTGGAATTTAGTGACATTGCTTTTGAATTGAATATAATAAGAAAACGACAAGTGAATATGCCAATCTTTGCAGGGAGGCTATATGTTATTACATTCCAACGCAAAGTATACGCCTGGGTGGAATTTCAAATGACGGCAGTGCGAAAATCGTTGAGTGTGAAGAAGTTTGTCTACCGGTGGAAGTATAATCGAGGAGGATCCTCCATAACCAGTGGTATGTGTGTGCATAGAGAGTGGCTCACGCAATGTTTTCATAAAGCCTACTGCCAGTTGAAATGCGGACACTATGATACAAGTGCTGCTTTAAAATGTTTCACCCGGAAGTCGGATTATTACAGGCCAATGGCGGGCGTATGGTGCAGAAAGACGTCATTTGTGGAATATGGCTCATGATGATTAAAATGACTCGCTGTATTTGTAGATCCAGACAATACACAAATATCGAGGGATGAGGTCACTTTTGAAGTATTTTATTACGAAAAATTGAGGATTCTCAAGAGAAAAGCTGTCCGAGTATTTAATTCAATTTAATTGGAAATAAAATGTTGCAACGCCTTAGTGTTATTACAGTTTACTAATCCTTGAACATTTATAAAATCAATTTGAAGTGTGTTCTTTTTAACGTTTTAATGAATTTTTAATTTAATTAATTTAGTTTTTAAAACACCGTTTAACACGCATTTACCAAATAAAGAATTGACGTCATATTACGCACAAAACAGGATGTATAGTAAGAACATATTCATAATATATAATGAAGTACAGCTAAACAACAATCGGATTTTTGGTGACATCTATTCGTTTATAATATCCATAATGTTAATTTCGTAACTAAAAATTTATTGCATCGCAACACGTCATTCTGATTCACTTCCCGTGCTAATCTAGTCATAATTTTTATTATATCTAGTCGGGTAATACCCACAGCACGGCTGTAGCTGCTACCACAGTAGTCACGCCACTAATTGGGATTGAAAAAGGGTCGACGATAGAGAATCCTTTATTACAGACGAAAAATTCGTTGTCGTTTATTAAAAAGGGGGACCCGTCCAAAGCGCGCAACCACAAAAGCGCGTACATGCAATGAAATAAAATTTTGAATGAAAATTCTTTTTCACATTAAAAAAAATAAATTTATAAAAAGCGCACACATTTTTGTATAACTTGATCTTTTCTGATATTAACTTAATTTTAATTTTTAATTTTTAATGGCAACCTGTTTGACGATCTAAAGTTTCGAATGTTGCAATATTGGTTGTTTGGAATGATGTATTTTCGAAGGAAACGAACTTGTTAATTAAACTAATGAATTATTGTATTTGAAATTTAATTATTAAATAAATATATATTAAAGCGTATTTTGATAGCTGGTTGTTAGTACCTAATTATAAGTGCTTGGTACTGATAGTTGGTACTTATTTGTTAGTACCTAGTTATAAATACTTAGTAGCGGGTATCTGTCTATAATCTGTCTATTAAATCGACAATATTCAAACTTTATGTCCTACCTGATGATGACAGTGAAACTAGTGAAATATTATTAAAACGTATTTTTCAAGTGGCGCTTTCTAATACTTTTAAATTTAGTTTAAAAAAATATATTTGAATATTTTTAGAACTTAATTGTTTCACTTTTTTTAACTTTTCTAATGATACGTTTTCTTTCCTTTCTAGGATACAATGTGGAGTTTGGTTACCATTTGTACGAGGAAAAAATGAATTATAATTCGGCAGTCAATTATTGTAAAAGTCAAAACATGGAAATGGTTGTTATCAGGGATGCTACCATCAATGTTGGTGATGTTGAACGATTTTCACTTGAGGTTTTCATGATTTTGATTCTAGAAACGAGTTCTGGATATAGCAGTCAAATACAATCTTGGACAATATTGGATTAATGGGAATGATAACGTGAAAGAAGGAAGCTGGGTGGATTCTAGAAATAATCCTCTACAGTACAAGTACTACAATACAAGAACTGAAAATACAAATGATTCATGGTTTATATCTTAGAAACTGGAAATCTGGAGAACCAAATGGCAAAAGAAAGGAGAATTGTATTCATGGCTTATTTTATCCGAATGGGTTATGGAATGATATTCCCTGCAGCCTCTCATATGCTGTTATTTGTGAACAGAAAAGTAAATTACCTGAATAATGATAATAATAAATAATTATTATAACATGTTCATTAACTTTGTAAAGCAGCGCTGCCAACTGGCGGCCCGCAAAGACCTTTTTGTGACCAGCGAACAAAATTAATTTTTGGAATAATTTTTTAATAAATATCTGCAATTTATCTAAATTTTTATAAAGCAAATTCGGTGTCAAAATACCGTTTTCACATTATCAAGGATACTAAGTGTTCTAAGGAAAGAGAAATAACATTTTTACAAATTATAATTAAGAAATACGACCAGTTGCCTATTCAAGTGTCTCTTAAATTAACGTTAGTGATGGTATGGATTCAGTGGTCTTGTCAAACCTCCATCATTACCCGCTCGACAAGACTATCTTGCTACATTATAAAGTGTCTGTGGTTCGAATCATTAACAAAATTTAGCATTTATTGATAAATTAAATTATTCAAAATATATAACTTCTAATAACAAAAGAAAACACATATCTGAAAATCGAGAGTTTCAAGATCGCTGGGAGTTCGATTATTTATTTATTATGAATAAAGGAAAACCACAGTGTTTGGAATGTTTACAAACNCTAAAGTAAGTAATTAAAATAAAAACATAATAAAATAATTAATTAATAAAATTAAAAATTATATAGAAGTAATTAAATAAAATTTAAAAAAATAAAATGATTCAATTGACCTATATTTGATCTGGACATTGGGATGACCTTGAAAGTGCGTTGAAGTCCTCATATCATAATACTTTCATGCACGGCAGATGCGAGAAAAGCACAAGTAAACATATTGAAAAAACAGTGGAATTATCAAACTAATATATTTACCAATGTATCAAAATCCAAAGAAGCATCAGTAGAAGCATTGGTTGAAGTTTTCAACGAAATAGCAAAAGTAAAATAAACATTTTCGGATGGAGAATTAATAATAACCTGTCCTATAAAAATGGTTAAAGCTTTTGGTCACGAAGATCTTGCAAAAAAAATTCAATCCGTTTCACTTTCACGTCAGACTGTAACTCGATGTATAGAAGAAATCGAGGTACATATAACTAATAAATTAAAAAATAAAGTAAACGATTGCAGCTATTTTTCTGTAGCTTTCGATTAAAGCACAGATATTTCTGATACAAGTCAAATGCTTGTTTTTATAAAAATTGTAAATGAAGATTTTAGCTTTTCAGAAGAGCTCTTACATTTGCGATCATTACACGAAACAACAAAAGGTGAAGATATTTACAAGAAAGTAACAACCAACTCAAATCCCAGTTTAGAAACCAATCAGTAATTTGTGATCTTTTAATCCGGTTGTTATACACAAGTGCTATTCCTCACCGAGTGTTGTAATAAGCATTGTATAGTAACCAAGCAGAGTGTTGAATTTATTGTCAGTGTCAAGTGAAAGTTTATTTGTGATTATCAATAAAGATTTCTGTTGTCAAGTGTTATTAGTGAATTGTATAAAGACACGCTTGCAGTCAGAGTAACATTTAAAATTATCACCAACTCAATAACCCAACATATTTAAAGTCAAAATATAGAAATTCCATAAATGATTCCACCCTTAAACATTTAATTCGACTTGCAACGACTAACATAGAAACAAATATAAAATAACTTGTTGCCCAATAAATAAGACAACAATGGTCTGATTAAAATTAAATTTAAACATTTTTTATTATTAATAAGTCACATATTATTTTTTTACTGTATTTTCTTTGTATAAATAAAATTATTCTTTTATAATGATTTTTAATTGTTTATCTTTTCGGCCCGCAATCTTTGTAACAGAACTTATATGGCCCGCGGACCAAGAGAAAATAGATAATATTTTTATGATTCCTTAATTCATTTCTAGGAGAATTATTAGAAAGATTTTTAAAAATTGACATATCGTTCATGTTCTTTATCTTCAACATTTTATAATTCACTCAGAGAACTTGATATGCTGGGAGAGCTGGTGATGAAAA
>CAUHTR010002430.1:0-58799 GCA_959609185.1 Schmidtea polychroa
GATTGGTTGAGGAAGCATTTTGACAACATTTCCCCTCGATGTTTCAATTACCCCATTTTCTTTCCCAATATAGATATTTGTATAGATTAGGTAAGAATTTGTATCATAACACAAGTTTCAAGTTAAGATCGCGTTAACATCGAAATTTCGATTTTAGAGGGGAAACAAGATAATATTAGCTGTTATAAATTAATTATAAAATATATATAAAAATAATTATAAAATTAATTAAATCCGTTATAAATTAAAGTTTTTATCGGTTGAAATTATAATGAAATTTGTTGTCTACATTTTCAGAACTTGTTTATTCGTGGTGAAAATAAAAATTTGTAACTGATTGAGTTGTGCTATTAAGTTAAAGAATGCACTGAGCTTGGTTAGAGTTCTTAGCTTACCAAAATTTACAGAAATCCAACAATTCATGAGTCACTAGTAAGTAGAATTTTAACAATAAAATAAGATTCATAGCAAATTTTTTATGTCAATTGAAAAGAAATCATTGGTGAAAATCGAAAGATGTTTTTATAATGATAAAATTCAATCATTTATTTAATCGGGTCATTTTTTAGGATTAGAATTTTATGCCCTTCCCTTCATCCGTTTTTGGGAATTTTGTTATTTAATCAATGAAATAAAATTCTAAAATAACAGAAATTATGAAAAATGAATTTATATAATAAAAGAAACAGCTGATTGCGTACAGAATAATACATATTTCACTATTAAAAAAGGCCCGCATTTTCACGGAATATTTTTCCCATGACGCCATTTAGTTCTCTCATTCGTGAGACTTTCCTTACAAATGTGCAGCAGGTGGAAACTAATTAGGTTGATGAGAAAGAAATGTTATATTTAATGATTTAGCAAAACATAGGATGCAAGTAACATTATTGAAAACTGGCTCCTTTAGTTTCCACCAAATAGTGATACCAAATCAGTAAAAAAGTAAGTGACGGAGAATTCAGTCTATTTTTGTATAATTTAATAACTAAACGATTATATTTGCTAATTTTGTCAGTAGATGAGAAATAATAAATAAAAGTAGTTATATAAAATGTGGGCAGTTTGCCTTTTATTTATTCAAAAAATAATAAGTAGCATTAGGGTGGTACGGATTATTTCAAATATTTACCGAAAACATTAATGGTGATCTCAAAGTTGGAAGTTTTGAAATTCAATATTTGGTGAGGTTCTTTTGTCGCTATGTTCAAAACTTTTCCATGAAATTATTTATGCAGAATGAGTGAAGAAAATTCATGTGTGAAAATAGAGGTCATTCACTGCTTTTGGTGTTGGTGGCATACACAATTAAAAAAATTCCTAATATTCTAAATTTTATTTATTCATTAATTTCTCTCCTGAAAATATTATTAAAACAAATTTAGACGAAGAAATGATTTCACTGTTGTAATATATAAAAAAGGAATTCAACAAACAGCTTCAATCGATCAAATTCGTTAAATGGTTAACATTTTTTTACAAATTTTATTTTAAATTTTTTTCCTTTATATAAAAAATTTCAAATCAAATTAATAATAATGTTATTTGTTGTTTCATTTACAAAAGTCTCTTTTAATTTAAAGAATTCGACTCATCTCAATGGTATTCTTTGGCGTTTCATTTAATTTTTTAATTTAAATATTACATATTTTATTTAGTGTCCTAACAGTCTATTTATTGTCATTATGATTATAGATAATAAATTAGTTTTCTATTGTAACACAAACTTTCGACACTGTCTTAAACAAGTGTAAATGATTTTACTGATATTTCAAATAATTTAATTTTAAATATTTATAATGTATATAAAAAAAATTATTAAACATTTTTCGATTAAAAAGATAAAAAATAATAGACATTTTCGGTATTTAATATTATTTGTGTTTTTGTTGAGATTAATAATCCTGGAAATTTAAAAGAATATTTGTCTGTTTATCAGGATTCAAAGTCAAAAAAATGAATTTTAAATGTTTATTTTATAAAAAAAATAAATGAACTTTTAATTTTAAACAAAGGCTTACGCACTTACATACCACATTAAATTTCACATAATTCTAAATCGAATTTTTACTAATTTTTTATACATTGTCATTTAAAAAAGAATTTTAAAATAGACTTATTTTCAATTTTCATTAAATTATAAATCTTGAAATTTATCATTATTAGCTTAAGAATTATTATTTATGCAAATAATTCATTTGGACACCTGATTATTTCATATCATTATACGCACAAATGTTTGAGTTGTGCTTTCTTATAATTAAATTGTTGCCATGTATGTTTAACTATTTATTCAATAATAATAATAATAATAATAATAATAATAATAATAATAATAATAATAATAATAATAATAATAATAATACTCATAATACATTGAAGTCATAGTGAAATGGTTAGATAATTGATTTATTATTACATATTATTATTTCTCCTTACAATTCTTGATATTATTATTATTATTATTATTATTATTATTATTATTATTATTATTATTATTATTATTATTATTATTATTATTATTATTATTATTATTATTATTATTATTATTATTATTATTGAATAAATAGTTAAACATACATGGCAACAATTTAATTATAAGAAAGCACAACTCAAACATTCGTTTTACGATGTATTTCGACAGTTTTCCTGTCATCATCAGGTAGGATAGAATAACTATAGAAATTATAGTAAATTATAATTAATAAATTTGTTCAAAAATATGAAAGGTAAACTGTCGAAATATATCGTAAAACGAATGTTTAAGTTGTGTTTCTTATTATTAGTAAATAAAGAATTAATACAGGCTTTGTGATACTTATTGCAGTTCTTATTAGTAGACTAATTTCGAGATTTTGCCCGGAGATTTCCCTTCATCCTATGTAAGCATACAACAGTTGAATTTTTTTTATTTTCAAAATCACAGTATAATATTTTTTGTCTGACATTTTTTTAAATAAAGAATCAATTCCAGCGTTGTGATATTATTATTATGCAATATTTAAAAGTATATTTTGCAGAATTTCAATCTTTTTCAGAATACGCGAATTTTTGAACTCCAAATCAAGCAATATTTAATTAGGATTTTAAATGAAAAACTTTTCCAACCTCACTGTCGGAAATGGCACAAATCATGAACCGTTAATCGATTTCTTATTGATTTATTTTCAATTTCCTATCTGTATTATTGGATCAATTTTAAATTTTATTAATTTTCTGGTTCTCACGAGAATTGGCATCTCAAATGCTACTTACATCCTGATGAGTGCCCTAGCATTCACGGACGCATCGACTCTGCTGCTGAGAACAGTTCAGACTTATGTCAGGTATGTCACTTGTTTAACATTTAAAACTTTTATTTCTTCCTTTATCTCGAGGATCATAAGCTTCAGTTGGAGCTTTATTATTATTATTATTATTATTATTATTATTATTATTATTATTATTATTATTATTATTATTATTATTATTATTATTATTATTATTATTATTATTATTATTATTATTATTATTATTATTATTATTATTATTATTATTATTATTATTATTATTATTATTATTATTATTATTATTATTATTAATATTTTGTTTTCAACAATTACACCAGGGAAATTCAATTAGATTTAGTCAAGGGTCAAACTAGAGAAATTTAGAGGTGGTGGCGGGCCAGAGTCTTGGAATAGGGGTTTGGGAAGGTGGGTTAATGAGCACATTCAATAAATTTTTTAAAATGATACATGTGCAACGATGTATTTTGGAAGCTTTTAAAAGTGAATTAAAAATTTACAATGTGAATTATAGAATTTAATCAATGTGAAAAACAGGGGAAAATAAAACAAAATATATATTATAAAATTCAAATAATTATAATTATAATAATTCAAAAACATAGGTCTACGGACCATTTATTAGGCCTTTGCGGGCAGCTAATTGAGTAGCCATGGGTTTACATGATTATTTTGTTGTTTGTGAATTTAATTATTACGTTTGTCAAAAATTGTAGGGGAGAAACTACTATAAAATCCAGAAACAAATGATCAATTTCCAGTTGATCGAAGAGTTTATTATGGGAAATATCACCAAATTTTAAAATATAGACAATGCCGATCTTTCAATGTCAATGGAAGATATTAATTAAATAACAAGATTTTGTTGACATTTTTGGCTTTGCTGCGCTTTTTGGGTACCCCTCTTCTCAAAAATTGAATTCACTACACAAATATTTCGTCTAAAATAGCCTTGCTCTTATTCAAAATTGAGCGTGGTAATCTCCTTCCAGTCCTTGGCAGACATGATAACATGCAAATTTATCAGAAAAAATGTGGATTTTCAAATTTTGCCTAGAAACAATACTTTCCTAATCTTAATAAAATTCGTTCGGCTTCCATATTTTTAGATTTAAATTTAAGTTTCCATTAGTTACTGAATAGTCATTGCGTTTGACCTTTCTATGACCAATGAATACACTGTCATAATCAGACCTTTGAAAAATAATAATTATTATTACAATTTGACTACTTACTAATTTTTTTAAACGAAAAATTTTTTTTATTTTTTTATTACGTTGATCAATGCTGTCATGCAAGTATTTTGTTTTAACTGTAGAGAGATCCGGTAATAACTACATCTTATTGTTTTTTTACTGAGAATAATTTGAAATTAAAAGCAACCAAACGTACAAAAGTGCTTCAATATCCTTGAGGAGGTCAATTAAATTTATTTTAATTTTCAAAATATTCAAAGACTTCATTTTAGAAAATCGTCAGACTGAAAAATTTAATTTTCAATTGAAAATTCTTAGTGAAAATTGGAATAATTTGATGATTATCGCAAAAAAACACAGAAATAAGTCGATTAATTCCATGTCAAATGGGAATTTTTTTATTTTTATGTTTTCGTCGGATAAAGTTGTCTTTATCATTTTTGTTGTTTGAATCTAATATCAAAACAAAATGATTAATTAAATATTCCACTGGGTTATGAAAATTTATTTTAATTAAAGATTAGACTGGATTAGGGAGCACAGTGAATGTTTTTTAAGTATATAATAATTTAAAGTAAAAATAAATAATTTGATTAGTTTTATTTACTATTCAGTCGAGCATGATTAGGTTAAATGAAAACTTTTCCAGGGGAAATATAAAAAAAAATATTTTTGAGTTAATTAATTACATTTTTCTAATCATGAATGAAGAAATTATAATTTACAAAGTGGAATAATAATATTTTAAATTCAAAGAAAATATGAATATTAATCTCTGAATTATAGTATTTGTCAATTTTCCACATTATAAATTATTTGGTTCGAATGCATTAAAAATTTAAAAGAGATATTTACAACTTAGCAGCATCTTGCTGACAGGCCATTGGTGGCAGCCCCCAATTCTGTGATGATTTTGCAGCATAAAACTCAAATTTCACCCACTTGTAATGATTAGACACATTGTTAAATTAAATCAATAATTTTATATTATATAAACACACAAACTTACTTGTGTGCTTAATTTTAGCGTTGCATTGAAAAAACGCATTTAATATAGAAAGCGACAAAGTGGTAGAAAAAAATAAATTTAACACACAAACACAAGACATAGTAAAAATGCATATGAAATATAGCATAAAGTAAATAAGTTTAAAAGAAAAAAATTATGACAGTATAATGATCTTTTCTTTTCCGATAACTTTTCATAATAAATAGAACATTTAAAGTCATAAAAATAATTTTGTTAAAATAATTTAAAATATTGAATTTATTTTACAATGTTTTCTACCAATCAAAATAAAGATAAATATAAAATAATAATAACTAATTCTAATTAAAATTACAATCTAAAATTTATCATAAAATGAAAATAGAAATGGAAAGCGATAACGAATGTTTGATTTGCTATTCATCAATGAGCATTGAAAAGATTATTTCATTTGACAGTTGTATACATTCAATTTGTTTAAAGTGCGCCAAAAAGTGGCTGATCAGGAATCCAACTTGTCCATTAGATAGAATCCCCGTTTCTTCGCTCAAAATTAGTAACGGAACAATAGAAAATGTTATAAAAATTGAAACCTTTATTGTTTTATCAATTGTAGAAACTAATAATTCCATTTCGATATTTAATGATATATTTAACAAATTATCAGAAGATTTCCCTCAGAATCAACTGAGACCCATTCATGAGTTGAGGAAGTACTTCAAAGATTGTGTGACCATAGAAACTTTAGATACGGATTTTGATGAATTAATTGATAGAAATTTGGATAAAATAGAGTACACTTCAAAATATTTTCAAAAATGTTTTAATGAAATTTTTGTGTCAACAGAAGAAATCAGGTTGATCCTTGACACCCTAAATGATCCATCCTTAAACTTAGATAGAAACCTTTCAACATTAATCGAATTATTTATTAAATCGTTAATGCACAGTTTTTCAAATTTAAAATCTTACGAAGGTTTTTCTCGATTTTTAAATTTGGCAAAAATGGAATTTGAAAACTGTAAAACAAGAAGAATTAGCAAGGTAAAGGTAATTGATAACATGCGAAAGATATCAGAAACATTAGATAAATTTGTCCACTTCGACGATGCTAATCACAATTTAACCCAATCCATTGCTGAACATATTTTAAAGGTCCTGAAGGGTAGAATATCGGGCTATACAGATTGTTTATTCTCAGATTTATCACAACAGCTGGACAAAATTAATTCCCTCCTGGCAAAAGATTCAAATAAAGATAAAAACAGAACGATTGGAATTGAAAGATTTTATAAATTGTTTGTTGCTCTTGATTTTCAGATTATAATTTTTCATCTGAAACATTTATTGGACATTATTGAAAGAATTGCAGAAAAATCGGCATCATTGGAACTGACCGACGCTGACTTGATCCTGACTCATTGCCACCACCTTTGCAAGCTGGACAGTTGCGTTATTATTCGAGTTGTAAACTTAATTTCCGCCAATCTTACAGAGAATTCAGAATATTTATTAATTCGTTGCACAGATTTGATAACCGAACTTGAAAGAATTACATTGAAAATTCTTGTTTTTATGAGAGGTTCTGATCGAAACTCTGTAAATATTTCAAAGGGTTTCATTAGAAAATTCAAAGAGCTAATGGAATTCTTTGAAAGACTATCTGATATTGGAGGTGATTTATTTCTATTTTAGGGAACCTTTTCAATCTCTTAGATGACCTCGAAACAAAGTTTTCCGTTTAATAAATTTTAATCTTTTTAATTAATTTTTAATTTATTTGTTTTACTTGAATGTATATTTGATAGGGGATTATAATAATAAAAAATATTATAATAATAAATTAATAAAATAAAACTTTAATTTATTGTATTTATTTCAAAAACCTTCAGTGCCAGATATTAAATATTCAATTTTAATTAATTATTTATGACTTAAATTTTACAGTTTATTATGAAAAGTTATTGAAAAAGATAATAATAATATATTCCTAATATATAATATATTCCCATAATATATTCCCATCGAAATATCAACCATTTACATCCTTCGTTCACAATGTTTATTAATTTTTATTTGTGATATTCATTGTTAGAAGCTATAACATTCAATTCTTCTGTCATCAAATAAATTACTAACACTAAATAAATCCAATATTACATTTCATTAATTCCGCTTATATAAACAAAAATTCTTGGGACATTTTCTTTTTATAAATTTTAATTTCAACCAAATATCAACATACCACATTCATACTTAAATTGCAATTTTATTAAAAATTATTTTATTTCAAAATTAAAATTAAAATATTCATTTTAATTTTAAAACATTTTAATTCTAATTTATTTCAAATAATTTAAATTTCACTTTTAATTTTACAAAATTTAATCATGAAATAATTTTAATTTAATATTTTAATTTTAACTCCTCACATTCATCATTTACAGTGTCCAACATTGCCATTTTCAACTTTATCCATCATTATTACTACTTTGATATTTTCATCACTTTTCAAATTTTCACATAATTTCCCACAATTCATCACAATCATCATAATTTTTATCATTCTTTTTATCATCAATGTTAGTATAAGATTTAACTTTATTCATTAGTCGTTTAAAAAATATATTATTAAAACAAAAACAATTTCCCAATAAAATATATCTGGAGAATTTAACTTAATATAAATAATATTCCGTGTAGAAATATAAGACCAATATTTAATATATATTTATGTGGAAATTTGATAATTTCATTAGGTGACGTTCGAACATTGATAATACCGAAATATGTAAAAAACAGAGAGAGTGATGTTTCTGAAATGATTCGTCAAGTATAGAGATGAATTGGTGCCATGTTTCACGACCTGCTGTATTGAATATTGACTTTTGGAAATGATATTTCTTCTGATTGACCTGTATTTCAAATAGAACTGGAATATACCGATTAGAAATCCATACCAGATTTTCCACAAATTGTTGAAATTCCCAGAGTTTTGAATTCATGTTGAAATAGAAGGTGGTGATGTTCGAAAAAATTGAATGAATGAATATTTAAACAATGTCTTAATTTTCTTAATTAAATTACAACATTATTATAAATTTCAAACTTAGTCTCCTTGCCTTTTTGTATTTTTTCTCTTATGCCATTAATTTCTAAAGACCTTTTATGCCACACTGAACCCTCATTTCCTAGCAATAAAACTAAAACTCGTGTCTTTAATCTGCCTGTCTTTGATTCTTCGTGTATCGTCTGGCATTGTATACATGCTTCGCATTTATATCGTGAAAACGCATCGTCATTGCTTTGATAACCGAACTTGAAAGAATTACATTGAAGATTCTTTTATTATGAAAGGTTCTGATTGAAATTCTGTAAATATTTCTAAAGGTTTCATTAGAAACTTCAAAGAACTAATGGAATTCTTTGAAAGATTATCTGATATTGGAGGTGACGTCAGCAATGATATTTCTATTTTAGGGAACCTTTTCAATCTCTTAGATGACCTCGAAACAAAGATTTCCGTTTAATAAATTTTGATTCTTTTAATTAATTTTTAATTTATTTGTTTTACTTGAATGCATATTTAATAAGGAATTAGAAATATAAATTAATAATAGAAAATCGCCAATTGAGTATATTAAAATATAACATTGCTATATATATATCGACCGTTTAACAGTCTTCTTCGGACTAAGAAAAAAAAGTGCAATTTTTTGTTTTGGTTTTATCGCAGTATTGTGCAAAGGTCTGAGATTTTTTTAATTTTCTTTTTTCAAAATAACCTTAATACTTTGATGACTTTGATGGCAACAATATTTTTCAATTTTCATAGGAAGTTGATCAAAACTATAAATAACATGATTTTTGAAAAATTAAAAGATTTTGCTTTGGAAAATGATAGTGTTTCGCGAAGTTTATTTTTTCTGTAGACAATTTTTTTGTATTTTAACTAGAAGACGTTTAAAATAATGTTTTATTAACTATTTTATCGCTGACGCTCAAATGTTGTGAGCTTTCAAACTCACACTGGATTAGGGAACCCCATCCCTTCGAGGATAAGATGGTGGAAAATATACTTGAGTGCAAAAATATTCTTATCTCAATCAAAAGTTGATCTAATCCAGGAAAAAGAGACTTTGTTATAACACTACTTTATATTTGTAAGTAAGTAAAAAAACTAAAGTTTATATAAAGTTTAATTAAAGTTTAAATATGGAATTTTTAGCTAAAAATATTGCAATCAAGTGCTAAATGTACATATAATATTGTGAAAGCTTTTGGTGATATACACCAGCACTCCTAGTATTAACTTTTGAATGTAAAATAGTGCAAAACCTTTGATGAAAGTATTGATTTTATAGTGCAATATCGATTTTCTCTTAAATAATAAAAAGTGTAAAAATATTTTTAATGCAAATATCATAAATAATTACTAATTAAAATTAATTAATAAAGTAAAATTTGTAATTTATGGAAATAAGTTTACCGATGAATTATACATTGGCGCTAATGCTGAGCAACATTTATATCAAAATTTTGCAATAATCAATTTATTATATGTTTCGTCTTTTTCTTCCTTGCAATCACTAAGTTGATTTCAATGTCTTTAGTGGCGATATAAAATTATAATATTATTATTATATAAAAGTTATATATAAACTAACAAATATATAGTAAAAACCAGTAGGTTTTTTATTTGTTTGATGACATTTCATCTATTTTTATTCTGACAAAAGATCAAAAATTAAATTCTACATAAAACGAATTAATCATCTTTAGAGTTTTTATCAATCTATTCGTTATATTTTTCCTTATTTTTCCCTAATTTTGTGCAGGAAATTATAATTTCGTCAAAAATTAAACATATTATTACATTTTTGTACTATTGTACTTTATTAAAAATTGAAAACAATTAATAATAAAATTTAATTACTTTTTAATTAATAAAAATTGAATATTTAATATCTGGCACTGAATGATTTGAAAAATATTTTATAATAATGAGTCTCGAACTAATCGCGAATTCGCTGTCGGTGATAAGGTATGGATTGAGGTGGATGTAACAACAAAGGAAGAAATAAAGAAAAGACATTAAGATAAAGAAATATAAATAAAAATACAAATAAAAAAAATATAAATACAAAATTAATTTGGAAATTTTCAATGAAATCAGGATAAAAACTGTCAGCGTTTTTGAAATGACCCTTGAATATAAATAAAAGATTGAGATAAATATTGTCAAATTGAAATGGGATCGGAGAGATGTTAAAATTGATTTGAATTGAAGATGTCGAGGGAGATAATTTGAATTGTTAATCGAAGGAGATGATTTGACCTACAAGCCGACATACTCAACATATATATACACGGAATATTATTTATATTAAGTTAAATTCTCCAGATATATTTTATTGGGAAATTGTTTTTGTTTAAATAATATATTTTTTAAACGACTAATGAATAAAGTTAAATCTTATACTAACATTGATGATAAAAAGAATGATAAAAATTATGATGATTGTGATGAATTGTGGGAAATTATGTGAAAATTTGAAAAGTGATGAAAATATCAAAGTAGTAATAATGATGGATAAAGTTGAAAATGGCAATGTTGGACACTGTAAATGATGAATGTGAGGAGTTAAAATTAAAATATTAAATTTAAATTATTTCATGATTAAATTTTGTAAAATTAAAAGTGAAACTTAAATTATTTGAAATAAATTAGAATTAAAATGTTTTAAAATTAAAATGAATATTTTAATTTTAATTTTGAAATACAATAATTTTTAATAAAATTGCAATTTAAGTATGAATGTGGTATGTTGATAAAATTGTTTAATAAAATTTTTAAATAAAGTTTAATAAAATTTAATAAAATGTTTAATAAAATTGCAATTTAAGTATGAATGTGGTATGTTGATGGTATGTTGATATTTGGTTGAAATTAAAATTTATAAAAAGAAAATGTCCCAAGAATATTTGTTTATACAAGCAGATTTAATGAAATGTAATATTGGATTTATTTAGTGTTAGTAATTTATTTGATGACAGAAGAATTGAATGTTATAGCTTCTAACAATGAATATCACAAATAAAAATTAATAAACATTGTGAACGAAGGATGTAAATGGTTGATATTTCGATGAGAATATATTATTACAGTATTATGATAAAAAACATTTCTTTTTCAATAACTTTTCATAATAAACTGTAAAATTTAAGTCATAAATAATTAATTAAAATTGAATATTTAATATCTGGCACTGAAGGTTTTTGAAATAGATACAATAAATTAAAGTTTTATTTTATTAATTTATTATTATAATATTTTTTATTATTATAATCCCCTATCAAATATACATTCAAGTAAAACAAATAAATTAAAAATTAATTAAAAAGATTAAAATTTATTAAACGGAAAACTTTGTTTCGAAGTCATCTAAGAGATTGAAAAGGTTCCCTAAAATAGAAATATCATTGCTGACGTCACCTTCAATATCAGATAATCTTTCAAAGAATTCCATTAGTTCTTTGAAGTTTCTAATGAAACCTTTAGAAATATTTACAAATTTCGATCAGAACCTTTCATAAAAAAAGAATTATTATTTATATGAGCAGATTTAATGAAATGTAATATTGGATTTATTTAGTGTTAGTAATTTATTTGATGACAGAAGAATTGAATGTTATAGCTTCTAACAATGAATATCACAAATAAAAATTAATAAACATTGTGAACGAAGGATGTAAATGGTTGATATTTCGATGGGAATATATTATTACAGTATTATGATAAAAAACATTTCTTTTTCAATAACTTTTCATAATAAACTGTAAAATTTAAGTCATAAATAATTAATTAAAATTGAATATTTAATATCTGGCACTGAAGGTTTTTGAAATAGATACAATAAATTAAAGTTTTATTTTATTAATTTATTATTATAATATTTTTTATTATTATAATCCCCTATCAAATATACATTCAAGTAAAACAAATAAATTAAAAATTAATTAAAAAGATTAAAATTTATTAAACAGAAAACTTTGTTTCGAGGTCATCTAAGAGATTGAAAAGGTTCCCTAAAATAGAAATATCATTGCTGACGTCACCTCCAATATCAGATAATCTTTCAAAGAATTCCATTAGCTCTTTGAATTTTCTAATGAAACCCTTTGAAATATTTACAGAGTTTCGATCAGAACCTCTCATAAAAACAAGAATTTTCAATGTAATTCTTTCAAGTTCGGTTATCAAATCTGTGCAACGAATTAATAAATATTCTGAATTCTCTGTAAGATTGGCGGAAATTAAGTTTACAACTCGAATAATAACGCAACTGTCCAGCTTGCAAAGGTGGTGGCAATGAGTCAGGATCAAGTCAGCGTCGGTCAGTTCCAACGATGCCGATTTTTCTGCAATTCTTTCAATAATGTCCAATAAATGTTTCAGATGAAAAATTATAATCTGAAAATCAAGAGCAACAAACAATTTATAAAATCTTTCAATTCCAATCGTTCTGTTTTTATCTTTATTTGAATCTTTTGCCAGGAGGGAATTAATTTTGTCCAGCTGTTGTGATAAATCTGAGAATAAACAATCTGTATAGCCCGATATTCTCCCCTTCAGGACCTTTAAAATATGTTCAGCAATGGATTGGGTTAAATTGTGATTAGCATCGTCGAAGTGGACAAATTTATCTAATGTTTCTGATATCTTTCGCATGTTATCAATTACCTTTACCTTGCTAATTCTTCTTGTTTTACAGTTTTCAAATTCCATTTTTGCCAAATTTAAAAATCGAGAAAAACCTTCGTAAGATTTTAAATTTGAAAAACTGTGCATTAACGATTTAATAAATAATTCGATTAATGTTGAAAGGTTTCTATCTAAGTTTAAGGATGGATCATTTAGGGTGTCAAGGATCAACCTGATTTCTTCTGTTGACACAAAAATTTCATTAAAACATTTTTGAAAATATTTGAAGTGTACTCTATTTTATCCAAATTTCTATCAATTAATTCATCAAAATCCGTATCTAAAGTTTCTATGGTCACACAATCTTTGAAGTACTTCCTCAACTCATGAATGGGTCTCAGTTGATTCTGAGGGAAATCTTCTGATAATTTGTTAAATATATCATTAAATATCGAAATGGAATTATTAGTTTCTACAATTGATAAAACAATAAAGGTTTCAATTTTTATAACATTTTCTATTGTTCCGTTACTAATTTTGAGCGAAGAAACGGGGATTCTATCTAATGGACAAGTTGGATTCCTGATCAGCCACTTTTTGGCGCACTTTAAACAAATTGAATGTATACAACTGTCAAATGAAATAATCTTTTCAATGCTCATTGATGAATAGCAAATCAAACATTCGTTATCGCTTTCCATTTCTATTTTCATTTTATGATAAATTTTAGATTGTAATTTTAATTAGAATTAGTTATTATTATTTTATATTTATCTTTATTTTGATTGGTAGAAAACATTGTAAAATAAATTCAATATTTTAAATTATTTTAACAAAATTATTTTTATGACTTTAAATGTTCTATTTATTATGAAAAGTTATCGGAAAAGAAAAGATCATTATACTGTCATAATTTTTTTTCTTTTATACTTATTTACATTATGCTACATTTTCACCCAAATATCAATCATTTACATCCTCCATTTCACAATGGTTATTAATTTTTATTTGTGATATTCATCATTTACAGTGTCGTCATTTTCAACTATCCATCAATAATTTAGTACAACTATAAATTTCATCACTTTTCTATAATTTTCATACACTTTCATACAGTCATCACAATCATCATAATTTTTATCATTCTTATCATCATCAGAAGTAGTATATAATAAGGACTCCAACTCACTTTCAAGTTCAATGTCATGAAATGTCAAAATCAAATATAGACCAATCGAATCTATTTTTTTGAAACTTAAATTTTATTTGATTACTTCTATTAAATTATTTAATTTATTACATTTTATTATATTTTTATTATTATTTGATTTTAATTAATTCTTTCGTTAATTTTTAATTTAATACATTTATTAATTAATTATTTTATTATGTGTTTTATTTATTTTACTTATTTTATTTTAATTATTTAATTCTATTTAGTTATTTTATTATAATTTTATAAAATTAATTATTTTAATTACTTATGTTATTTAATTATTTTTTTCTTCGATTTAAATCTTAATAAATTTTAATTATAATTAATATTATTATATTTATTTATTAATATTTTATTGTTATTATTACTTTTTTAACTTTTATAATTAAGTTTTATTTAATTATTTAATTAATCTTATTTATTTATTATTATTATTTTTTAGATTTACATATATTTTAGCAAGAACGTAAATCATAACAAGAATATTTCAATTTGAACAAAATTTTTAATAGTAATTATTCGATTTATTATAAAATAAAACGCTGAGTTAATTTTAGATAAACTGGGTATTAATTTTTAAGAAAAAAACAAAAAAACAAAATAAACACGAAAATACTAATTCTTTCTTAAAACTAATTATATAAACTAATCGTACAAATGAATTATTAAATGATAAAACACATCGATTAATTTTAATTAACTAAATCAAATTAGTCACAATATCATTTGACGAATCTTATAGTGATCGTAGGCATAGCTTTCATTAGAATGGAACCAATACCTTCTATCGTCCAAACATTGGAGAGCTCGTATAATACATCGAATAATTACTATTTAAAATTTTGTTCAAATTGAAATATTCTTGTTATAATTTACGTTCTTGGTAAAATATATGTAAATGTAAAAAATAATAATAATAATAAATAAATATAATAATAATATTAATTATAATTAAAATTTATTAAGATTTAAATCGAAGAAAAAAATAATTAAATAACATAAGTAATTAAAATAATTAATTTTATAAAATTATAATAAAATAACTAAATAGATTAATTAATTAAAATAAAATAAGTAAAATAAATAAAACACAATAAAATAATTAATTAATAAATGTAATAAATTAATAATTAACGAAAGTATTAATTAAAATCAAATAATAATAAAAATATAATAAAATGTAATAAATTAAACAATTAAATAGAAGTAATCAAATAAAAATTAAAAATTCAAAAAAGAAGATTCGATTGGTCAATATTTGATCTTGACATTTCATGACATTGAACTTGAAAATTAGTTGGAGTCCTTACTATATACTACTATCTGCAATATTATTCTGTATTTCTTTCCAAATATTATTGTTATACCCCATTAAATTGCCAATTCATGTATTTACTAAATCTCCACGCAAAATCGGCTTTTCAAATAAATCTCCAATGAATACCGAAATTAGATACTTTTACTTTAGAAAAACCTTAACTATTGTCTTTTTTCACCTTTAAATTAACTTGCAAATTATTTATAGATAACAAATAGTTTATAAATAACTATATTAACATAGTTTAGTAATGACATTACACTACAGATGCAATCAATCTGCAACTCAGATTCATATCTATTATTATCTATCATATCTATCATGTTAAAGGTTGATTCGAATAACAAACTGACCAAACATTTCACTGTCAACAAGTATGCATAGTAAATAACTAAGTTAAACATAGTGACCATGATTCTTTATGGAATAAATTATAGAGAATAAACATGTATTTCTAACTAATGTACCTAGTAAATGACTTGGTTTTATATACTCGATTAACAAATTAAGAACAACAATTGCGCGATTGATATTAAAATTGTTTGTTTTGTGAATGATACTCATATAAAATATGACTTTGAACACTTTTTCTTTGATAAATCCATCGCTGTAGCGGTACATTCCAATTATGACCCCCAATCTGTATGTCACAGTACTGCACTGCACTTCAAAAACCTTCGCAATGTCAATTTTCTTTCTTCCACCATTAATATCAAAGTCCACCATTTTTTCTCGAATATTACCTGACAAATACTTTCTTATAGGTATGGGACTGCTCAGTAGTAAAGAAAGTTTGTTTGGAATAGAAATGAAATGGTCAATTATGCTTTTATACTGTCGTAGAAAATTCCAGAACCAGATGTATAATTGATGCATTTAAACAAAATCATAGAAATGTAAAATGTTCAAAAATGATTCAAAATTAAGTATGTTTACAAAATAGCAATAAAAATATAGTCTTAAAAACATCATATGGTTTCACAAATAGTACCATTTGAAAGCCTACATAAAACTGTGTTGGTATATAAAAGGAGAAGAACAAAATGGTTAAAAAAAGAAATAAATTTCTATCTCATGTTTCCATACTTTTTTGCTCACTTTTAATTACAATAGATTACCTTTGTTTTCTTACCTATTATTTCATTTATTCTTGTATTATTACCATTTTTATTTTTCTAAAGTATAGAAAATGTTAATACCTTTAACTTTGATGACTTCAAAATCTTTTCATTTTCATTGGAAGTTGATCAAAATAATGAAAAACATGATTTTTGAATGTTATCTTTTGCCACATTGGCGGTGTTTTTGTTCTTGTTTGCAAAACTTCCAAGTTTTTTGCAAAGTCTTGTGTAAATGTTTATTTGGAATCCACAATCACACCGTCAACAAACTGGTTCGAATCTATGAAACTGATGGGAAAATATTTTGTGTTTACAATCAGAGGTAAGGATTTTTCACTTGTAATCGGAAAGCAGTTAAAATGTCATTTTGGAAATTTCATTATTCCATATTTTAATATGTTATGTAAATCATACTCTCTAAGTTTATGAAAAACAATTGGTAATATACGACATATCTTTTTGAAAGGAATTGTTTGCATTACCAGTAAAATGATCATGATCTCTGACTAACATGCTTTTTCTCTTTTTTACATAGGTAACATTTTTTAAATTTTGCTAAAACGATAATTTTTGATCTGGTGCGAGTGTGCCTTTCCTGGACTGGTTTCACTGTGGTAGAAATATGTGGATCAAAATGACGATTATATTAAAAAATAGTAATTATATATGTTCGTGTTTTTTCATAAAAATAATTATGTTAATAGAACATGGTTTTCTGTCTCAGGCTGGGTACTTATTGAACCTAAAACAAATCCGATCACAAGTTAAAGGGTTTTACGAAAGCCCGTGGTGAAATAAATATTAAGATTTATTTCGGTAAACTGTAACGCAATCTCGTAGAAACAACTAGTGAAACATCGACCCATCTGAAGGTGTTCGCATCTAGGTAGAATTTGAGCGATCATGTAGGTACCCGAAAATGTTGTACTATTCTTGTGAAGGTTGAAGTCAAGGGAAACTTTCACTTAAAATTTGTTTTAAGTATAAAACTTTTTATTGAAGACGTGCATTCTTTTTATTATTATTATTATTAATAATAATAATAATAATAATAATAATAATAATAATAATAATAATAATAATAATAATAATAATAATAATAATAATAATAATAATAATAATAATAATAATAATAATTATAATAATAATAGTTAGCAAATTTATAGCCACTATATCTATTGGAATTTGTGATTTATTTTAAAATGAATTATTTGTTTAAAATGTAATATATGTTAAATATATTGGAAAGAATTCACCATAATCTCTTCATTAGCACCCTGGAGCATTAACAATTGAAAGGTTTTAGCATATTATTGAACACATACATAATAAGTTACAAAGAAACAAAAAGTTTAGACTTTAGAAACACTTCACTAGAATAAATGTTTATAGAACAACAAATTTATTGTGATTGTTTATTTTTTGTGATATACTTATCATACGGCTTTGCTTTTTGCTTGTATAAAATTGATTATAAATTTGGATAAATTACTGAAGCTGTGAGATTTTCATCCAATTAATTTATAATTAATTTAATCTGAAACGTAAATAATTATTTATTATTATGTTCAAATATCCCATTCAGGTGCGAAACTTTACCATTTTGTGAAATGCCTAATCTCAAATACAAACTTTACATATTCGTTCTTTATGCTGAAGTGCCAATCACAAACATCACTGAGAATTTGTCATGTTGGATCACTCTAGCCCTTGCCATTGAACATTATATTCAGATGAAATTCTTCACCAAGTCTCGACTTTATTGTACAGTGGAAAATTCGAAAAAACTAATTTTTCTTTTAACCTTCTTAAGCACTCTCGTAAATTTGCCCTTTTTTTTCCTAATGACAACCAGTGTAAAGTACGAAACGAATCAGAGAAATCAGTCTATTCCAGTTGTCTATGCCAAAAAACGGCTATTCATGGATTCAATATTCTATCCAATTCATTCTTGGTTGAGATTTTGCATCGTCCAAATGTTTCCGTTGCTTCTTTTGTGTGTCTTCAATAGTCTTTTGTTTTCGACGGTTTACAAACGAAACCGAAATTATTTCAACAATAATCGGCAATACTTTAAAACCCTGCGCAAATGGTCTAAAGACTTGAATTCCATTAAAGCCCAGGCGATCGATCATTCTTCAGGTCAGTGCTCGTCACCGAGTCCAAAACTCGAAACTCGAATGTCATTGATATCAAAAAAACAAAAAGCTCAATATAAATTAACAATTTTATTAATTATCATCATTATTCTGTTTCTGATTGGTCAAATTCCCCACGCGTTCGCATATGTTGGAATTCACAGATTTTTCAGCAACTGCAAAGATTTGACATATCTCAAAGATTGCCCGAAACACGAATTATATCGATCGGTGACGATGATCCTCACTCTCGCCTGTTACTCGCTGAATTTTTTCGTCTATATTTTTCTCAATTCCCACTATCAAAATTCATTTCTCACTTTGTTTAGAATTCCAAAACCGAATTGTTTGAATTTTCGATTTTTCGAAATCAAATTAAAAAACTAAATATAAATTTTTTTGTTTTAACTCCTATTAGATTTAATGATTAGAAATTTTTGGTGATAGAATGGAGCTGGGAAACAAACCAAAATGAAAAAATGTTTTGTTCAGAGAACTTGTTTGATCAAGACCCGGACGAATGGAAATTTTCATTTCAATTTTTTCATTTTTGATTGACAAAAAGGAATTTTAGTGAGATTTATTTTTCTCATGAACTTGCCCGTGAATTTCTGAGAAAATGAGTTTTCCAAAAATATTTATTGTCTATGTCAGTTAATAATTAGATTTTGTACAGTCTTTGTTGATAAATATATAATATATTTCATTCTAACTAATATTTATGAGTTTTAATAATTTTATATATACCATGATCTTGATTAATCATATTTTTAATAAATATGTGAGTTAAAAGAAAATCGGAATAATCAAAAGTATTTATTTTTGAATTCGAAAAAATTATGGAAATTAGGAAACACACAACAACACAAAAATCACTCCCTGATTGGACGCACACAATACAGAAAAGTGCACTATTTTCTCCATAACAGTAATAGTAATAATATTAAAAATAATAAAGGCATATTTATTCGAATTATATATTTCCGTTATCGACAAATTATTTTAAATTTTAACTAACGCAGTCAGGGCAAAATGTAATGTCGAATAACCAAAATTTAGAGATATCGAAAAGCAAAATAAAATATTAGAATATATATATTTATTAAGATTTTAATATTAAAAAATATTTTTTATTATTTATTTATTTAAATTCTTTTTTATTAATATTAATTTATTACTTTATTTAATTATTTATTATCATTAGTTATTATTTTTAATATTAATGGCACATATAATAGTTAGTCAGTTTATATACCAAAATTATTAATTTCCATATTAATATTTGTAAGACTATATTTCTGCTCAGCCTTTATCAAATATAAAATCAAACTCTTGATAAAGGCTGTGTCGAAATATCGTCTACCTTATATTAGTCTACAAATATAGTCCTACATGTAGTCTTACAAATATTTATATGAAAATTATTGAATTTAAAAAATGATCAAAGATGAAATCAAAAGGTAAATATGACAAATATTTTTGAATTTAATTTTTAAAAGTGTTTTAATTTTGTTTAAATTGTTGTATTTTTTGAAACATATCAAGTGAAGAACAAATGAAACCGGAATGAAAACTTCAATTTGGAAGGAAAGAGAATGAACGAGAAAGACTTGTTAAATTTATTATTGTAGTGAACATGACATGTATTAGGTCAAAATATTTCATAAAATAAACACTGTGTAAATAGCTTATATATTTATTTATATGAATTATTTACAGAAATTTTGGGGAAATATGCGATTATATTAACACTTGAGATATCACAAAACGTCTTGAAAATATATCGATTTAATATGGAAATTATTAAAAATTCTATTAATCGTATTTTTCTGGGAATTTCATTTTTAGAAAAATTGATTTATTAAGTGCAAAACTGTCCGTATGAAAACTGAATGTATTCATTAGATACTCATGGTAAACTTTTTAAAAGATAATTTCATAAATAAAAATTTAGGTTAAAATTTTTAAAATTCATTTAATTAATGATATTTACAACTGATTTTTTGTGGATTTATATATTTTACGGCGGAATAATGTTTTAATTATCCATCTTTATTATTATTATTATTATTATTATTATTATTATTATTATTATTATTATTATTATTATTATTATTATTATTATTATTATTATTATTATTATTATTATTATTATTATTATTATTATTATTATTATTATTATTATTATTATTATTATTATTATTATTATTATTATTATTATTATTATTATTATTATTATTATTATTATTATTATTATTAACACTTTTTATTGGAAATGTTTATTTAAAAACTGTCTCCATTTCACTTTATTTAAACACACGCAATCTTTTAATTTGACGATTTGTAAAATATTCATGAACATAAATGAAATCTTTAAGTGCTACAACCTTTTGCGCTGAATGAAAACTTCTATAAAATAAAAAAAATCAATACTCGTATACCCCTTGGGCAACCAACCTTACGATAACAATTATAAACGAAAGAAAGGTTCAAATCTAGTAAATAAAGTTTAATAAAGGTACTTTCTAGTATCACGATGTTGGTATCGTTGTAGTAAACAACATAAAACGTTTTATGCTCCTCATGATCATTGGTACTAGAAAGGAATTGTTTCTTTTTAAATCACATCATTGGTATAAAAAGACAAAATATTTATGGTACTCACAAATACTGTTGGACAACTAAGGATTAAATTAGTTTTGTTTTCAAATATGAATTGATTCTAAGTATGGAATGTCAAAAATTATTAGACAGTAATTCTCTCTGCATTGTGAAACCAATTTTTGAAGGGTAAATTTTTAGCTCCTTATTAAATAGAAATAAAATTTTAAATTAAATGTTAGATTTTATAAAATTTATATATCAATTTGATTATCAAAATAGTTACTTACAATAATAAGTAGTTCGATAACTAGTTTCCATTGAAAATCATTTGCTATTATCTTTCAAAACGACCCTTGGTTTTGTTTACAAAACACCTCTTTATTCACATCTCGAAAATGACGCATATCCGACAAGGAAGTCGTTAGGAACCTTGAATTCAATAAAATTTGGTTTAGAATGAGTGCCTATGGCCGCTCTTTTAAATAGAAAACTAGCAAATTATCCAGACTTCGGTTTTAAATGGTTAACATACTTTAATACTTTTATAATCTTGAGATCTTTTAAGTAATACAATTCTTTTATCATTTTGTTCCAATCTATAACTTTCAATTCATTTATAATATTTTTACAGCTTGACAGTGGCAGATCCTTTGGGTCTTTATGTCTATATTGTGTTGGGTTTTGGATTATTTCAAGTCGGTTCTCTCTGACTCCTGGTGTTCTTTAAATTAAAACAATGAACGACCCAACGTATATTGAAACAACAGGTTCACAAATTATTATCACTCTACAATTACCAATCAAAGTTTTATACGATTCTCCGCTCGGCGTTGATGCTTTGCAAACAAACAATATTCACCTTTTGATCCTTTAGTTCTGTTGACTCTCGTTTCCTCGGTTTCGGTTTGGTTTGATCTCTTTTCGCCTTTCCGTATTCTTAATTCTATTTCTTCTTTTCCCTACTTCCCTAATTCGTTTACCACTTTTCCTACAGTCTAATTCTTCGAACCCTAGCTGAGGCAGAATGCCGATTTTCTCTGATTTTCCCTTTGCTTATATACTCCTCGAAATCAGGATGACAAATGGTTATTGCCGAGCCAATCTTTCGTTTGACATTTTCTCCTACGTGTTTGCTTCGGCTGTCATCCATAATGGTCCAACGAATCCAGATAATTAATGGCCCTACCGGTCTTCCTACGCGCGCTATCTTCTCCTTACTCTTTTCCCATTAATCATTGTGTCAAGCTAATGGGCCCAAATCTTCCTTTTGTTTGCCTTTCTTCTTGTTTACCCAGCTCGGGTTTCCTTTATCTCTCGGGTTCTCCATTGGCTCGGGTTTCCCATTAGCTCGGGTTTTCCATTAGCCAATTAATTAATTAATTAACGTTTTCTGTTTTCATACGTTTGAATGTTTTTCGACCCTTCCTAACCCTTTTCTGATAAATCCCTAACCATCATCTTGTTGACCATTAGCTAATCTATACCTGTCCCGTTTTTCCCATTCGATTTCGATAATTTTTCCATTTATTGATTTTTCTCGGATTTCCGGATTCTCGCCTTTCGTAATTGCTTTTTGCATTTTCTAATACTGTTTCCATCGCACTTTCCTTTACTATTAATTCTGTGCACGATCCCGCTTTTATTTGCCATTTTTCCTCGCTTACTTTCCATTTGGATTATTATCCTAAATTTTATTTGAATTTTTAATTTTAATTTACAGACCTCAACATATCTCCCCCCTTAAAAAATTTTTTCGTCCTCGAAATCTATGTTTTGCTGTTATTATGTCCTTGGATGTAATTTTACATGCATTTCAATTGTACTTTATACTTTTAAATTATTAAATATTTTTAGAAAGAAGTCTTTTAATTATTTTACGAGTAATATTATTATTAATATTATTATTGTTACTATTATTATTATTATTACTGTTATTCTTTCATACAATAAACAATAAATTTTAAACTCTAAAATCTATAATAATTTTTACGATGTAACACTAAAATATTTTAATTTAATTTGATGCCATTTTCGCTTTATTTAATCAACTAGTTTAAATGGACCTGATTTAAGCACCTTGATTCAATTTGTGTTGATAATTTGGATATTACCAAGAAATTTTGAGAAATTTACTTGCAAGTTAAAAACGATTCTAAATTTAGTTGACAGGCAGTTTAACTAGAGCTTCTAAATTAATAATGGGTGAAAACGTTAAAAAGCTTTACGAAAATATATTGGATGACAAAGACATCCTAAAGAAGTTATCAATTAAAGGCGAGAATATGGTGTGCTCACGAGACGACAGAGGCTGCACTTCATGTCAAGGATAGGAAATCGCATTTCACCAACGTTTCGATGTTAGTCTATTGATGTTATTTTTGATAATAGATTATTTTTGTGTTTGTTGTTAATTAGATAAATAAAATGAATGTATCTATTTGTAAATCCTCAAAATCTGAAATTCGTTTTATTTTCAGAGAACTATTATCTCAATTTCGTATATTGAAAGATTGAATATATTAAATTTAATCACTTTAGTATATTGAAAGATTGAATATATTAAATTTAATCACTTTAAAAAAATTTAATTAACCGATTAAAACTTCAAGAAATTTAGTAAATTTTAATAAATAGAATTTTGGATACATAATTTTATAAACCAAGGTGAATCGGTAAATGCAATTAATTGATAAATTTGCATTAGCTTAAAATATCTACCAATGAATTTTCATTTAAATTACTTTAGATTTGTAATTGTTTTTTTTTTTGATCAAAACTAATTAACACACACGCATAATTGACTGATAATGTAATAGATTGTACCAGAACGCCACAGAGTAAGATATCAGAGACTACGTGAGTCCAAGCACACTTACGATCGATAAACACATTAACCTGTAAAGGGGAACAGAAAATGGTTGTACACAGATCGAACATGCATCATCTGAACAGAGAAAGAACAGTCGCGCTTTCCATAACACACATACCTTTTCATCGGGCAAAGGAATTAAATTTTCTCTTTCAATCGAATTTTTAATGTTGTGACTCGCATTTGCTGTCGCACACAACCTATTTCTAATCGTACAGGTCTGGGAAGGAATATCAACAATATTTTTAAAATGAATTTGATTGGATCCACTATTTTTACTAGTTTCTTTTATGGTTGGAAATTTTTCTCCTACTCTCTTCAATTTGATTGGCCATTTGTCAACGGCTGAAAGAGAGAAAATATAGCTTTTTAAAAGCAGGAAATGAAAATTCAATCACTTGATTTTCGCAAACGAATTTAACAACAATACATTTATTTTTTTATATTAGAGTTTGGCTTAAATTTCATTCACACTTATTTATGGTCAACGATTGGGTTATAAAAACCATGTATGCTACAAAACGTCGAAGAGGAAGCACAAAATGGTTAGATTAATTTTTTTTTTTTTTTTGTATTAATTGTTTAAAAATTCGAATTATTTTCAGTTATTGATTCTCTATCAAAACCGATGATTGATAAGTTGGGGAAAAATCGATATGCACTGACAACATTAAACCATGAGAATTATAGCACAGGTTTGAAATATATATCTGATTCTTTGTCAAAACCGATGATTGATAAGTTGGGGAAAAATCGATATGCATTGACAACATTAAATTATGAGAATTATAGCACAGGTTTGAAATATATATTTATCTAATCTGTCGATCAAATCTCAGAATTCCAGCTGGTTCAATGAAAATTTTTTATATTCTGAAATATTTTTAGCAAACGATTTTTTTTATTTTTTTGGGTTTATTAATTTATATTTTTAAGATTGAAGTAGGTTTATTATTTATTCATTATATGTGATGTTATGAAATATCGGCAATTATAAAGCAATTCAATGATTTGTATAAAATTGTTAGTAATCCTGTTATTTATTAGCATGAGGATTTGAGTGGATATAATAATATTTAGGCATTTGTGTAATGCTTGTAATTTATAATTGGAAATTATTTGAAAATTACCAACGAATAATAATATTTGCAGTTCCCTGAAATGTTAGAGATTTAAATGAGAAATAAACTTGAAAATTGACTACTACTATTATTATTACTCTATCAATATTATTATTATTATTATTACTATTATTATTTATTGTTATAATTATTACTGTTATTACCACTATCATTACCATTATTATTATCAATATTATTATTCTATCAATATTATTATTATTATTATTATTATTATCAATATTATTATTATCGTTATTATTATTTATCACAATCCTACTCCAATTATCGCAATTATCGGGACGTCTCTTAATTGAGGGAAATAATTTTTTATCGGGACGTTTATTAATTGAGGGAAATAATTTTTTTTTGGACGTCTATTAGTTGGGGTAAATAATTTTTTATCGGGACGTTTATTAATTGAGGGAAATATGGACGTCTATTAGTTGGGGTAAATAATTTTTTATCGGGACGTTTATTAAGGGAAATACTTTTTATCTGGACGTCTATTAAAAATTAATAAATCAAGTAGACTAACGACAGTCTGGTAAGGTTATGGTTATGTGGTGTCATTATTACCATTATCATTAATATTATACTTTAAAAATTTTTTGTTATTAATAACTTATTGGTTTATTTCGCTCGCAGCATGGTAAAAAGTTAATCTCCCCCGCACCGACCGACTCATGATATCACTTGTTTACTCAGCCTGATAAGGTATCTGCGATGAACATTAATACTCCGAATGAAACTTATCCTGCGGTTTTTGACATAGCCGATACTGATAGGCTCTATAATTAATTACCCTGTGGTTTCTTAACGTAGCCCATGCTGATAAGCTTTCTAATTAATTACCCTGTGGTTTGTTAACGTAGCCTGTACTGATAAGCGTTCTATATAAGTGTCTGCTTTACCACTTTTCGTTAGTTTTGTCTTGCCAATCTTGAAGTAAGCATTTATATTTTATTTTTCTTTTTCATATTTTTTTTTTTTTGAATTTTAGTAACGCCATTCCTCAATTACTATGGACGTAAGTGATTACTTGTCTTTTATTATTTTTTTTGTTTTTGTGATTCTTTTTACCATGCTGTCCTCAACTATTAGTAATGCGTTCCCTCATAGCAACCGAACATTTGCAATCACTGTCCAGGGTAGCCAAACCCCGGTGATTGCAAGTGCTCGTGTTGCTTATTAAATTAACTTATTGATGCTTATTAAATTAACTTATTTACTTTTTAACTTTAATTCGATAATTTGTTTATGCAACTACCTATACCACACTCATGTTTTGGGTCATGTATTTTTGATTTTTGATTTTGTATTTATACTAAAAGCAAACCTCTAATTACAGCTACTCGTATTTTTCTGACAATTTTAGCCGTATTTATACTTATTAATTTATTATATAACTCTTAAAATCAATTACTTCCCTGCACTAATTATTTGTCGAGGGCGCCATGGTACGGAGTTTTACATAGTATTTATTTCATTTTCTTTTCAACCCTTACTATTTTAGGCTGTCCCAGAACCTAAGTTTGAGCATCTCGATGTTATGCAATGGTTATTTGACTGCCATCCTAACAGGTTTTTTAATTTCTTTTTCAGGGTCCCTTTGCCACCGCGTCGACAGGGATTGAAACGTACCTTTGCCTGTGTGGATACAGGCAGTAGGTTTGAAAGACACCCGCCTTGCAACAGTAGTGGGGATATTACCCTAATGGACACAGGCCTCCCACTGTTTTCATGTTTTATAGCCATTTTGCCCCTAAAAACGCACAAAAAAACACAAAAAGCCCTTAAAAACGCACATTTTTTATTTTCCTCATTTTGCAAGATTTAAAAACATATGCGTTTAAGCCCGCAAAACTGTAAAAAAACATCGATAAAGATATGAAAAACGTATATCGGCCTGCGTCCATTAGGGTAATATCCCCACTACTTGGAGGAACGCAGGTCTCGAGGCTTGCGAATGCAACATGTGCTGGACTCGAAGCTTGCTGGTCTCGAAGCTTGGTGTTATAAAAAAAATAAAAAAATAAAAAAATGAAAAAATAAAAAATAAAAAAATAAAAAATAAAAAAATAAAAAATAAAAAAATAAAAAATAAAAATTTAAAAAAAATAGAAACATAGGATCCAGTAAAAAAATTTATTCTAAAAATGAACTGTAATATTTGCAATAAAGTTTTTAAAAATAAAACAGGGTTAATGTCCCACTACAAGTCGAAGGCTCACTTACTAAAAGAAAATAATCTTAATGACACAAATTCTAAACTCTGTCCTAAATGTAAAGGAAGATATCTGCATTCAGGATATAATAAACATTTTGAAAATTGTATCGGAAAACTTAGAGAAGTATTTACATGCCCTCATTGTAACTTTTCAACAAAATGAATTTCTATTATCAAAGACATTTAATAGGACACTTAAAAGAGAATCCAACACGAAGTCTACCTAATGAAAGAAACTCCGACGAAGAAGAATGCTTTTCAGAAGGAGAACCTGATCATGTTGAAAGAGAAAAATATAACTGGGATAATTTTAATCACATAGATGAATTTAAATTAAAAATTAATGCACCTGCAACCCCTGGAGAATACATAAAGAGAAAT
This sequence comes from Schmidtea polychroa, assembly GCA_959609185.1. Taxonomy (NCBI): domain Eukaryota; kingdom Metazoa; phylum Platyhelminthes; order Tricladida; family Dugesiidae; genus Schmidtea; species Schmidtea polychroa. The sequence goes on from CAUHTR010002430.1 coordinate 28,172, forward strand.
AAAAAAAATATAAAAGATTCTTTCTGTGAAGCTTTAAAAAATTATAAAGCATCAAGGTATAATGTTATAAAATATAAAATCACAATCAAAGCAAAATACTGGAGAGGACCAGTAAGCCAAGAAGAAGCAGAACCCTTAGATGTTGAAATCCCAATGCCTTTTAAATATTTATTTTCAACTAGAGGATTTAATAAAACCATCAAAGAAATAATTCAAGCAGTAGAAGCAAAACAAGAAGAGATTGAAAATGAATTAGGAGATTCAAACTTAGTATTCCATAGCTTCCAATCTTTAGTAATTGATTATTGGAGAGGATTACCACCTAATCCTAAATCCTATATTCCTACACCATTTAAATCTAGAAATATTATAAACGTACAGAATAAGGATAACAAATGTTTCATGTGGTCAATACTTGCACATTTACATCCTCAAGTTGATAACCCTCAAAGAGTTTCAAAATACAAAGAATATGAAAATGAATTAATATTCCCTCGTGAGTTCATGCATCCAATGAAACTAGAAGACATTGCAGAATTTGAAAGACTAAATAATCTTAAACTTAATATTTATGAACACGTTAAAGGATGGGGACATGGATACAGAGATATTATTCCAATTTATATTTCTGACTATGAAATACAGGGTAATGAAGTACAAGGAAGCGATAGGGAGATATATCTTTTAATCTTGGAAGATGAAAATAATCAACATTATGTTTTAATAAAAAACTTTCAAGCCTTTACATCACCAGAGAATCGAACTTGTGGAGGTGGAACATGTAAAAGATGTCTTCATTATTCAACAACTAAAAACTCCATGATTAAGCATGTAAGATTTTGTGAAAAGGATTCACCAGCTTTAATTAGAATGCCTACAGATCCCAAGATGCATTTTAAAAACTTTTCAAATTTATTACAAACATTAGGAGTTGTCTACGGAGACTTTGAATCTATAAATTATAAACAAGATCTAGTCAATCAATATTTAAAAATAATAGAAAAAAATAAACTCATGGATGCATGGAAAGCCTCTAAACAAAAGGAGAAGCCAACAAGGTTAAAGGCCTTTCTAAGAAAAAATAATAAACCTAATAGTGTTAAAAAAACTAAACAATTACCATCTGCCTATAAATTATTATTTAAAAGTAATTATCCCGAAGTCATGGAATCTAGAGAATATGCATTTCAAGGAACCTCAGAAGATGTCTTGGATCATTTTACTACAAGTATAAATCTCCTAGAACATGACATATTTGAAGCATTAAAAACAAAGTATCCTAAAAATATTTCATATCAACAATTGGAAGAATATAAAAATACTTCCAACTGCTGGATGTGCAAACAAGAGTTTGTGGACCCCAGTGATGAGGAATCAGATTATGGGGAATACGATGATGAAGAATCCAATCCTGAAAATAATTATAAAGAATCTGATAAAGTCCTCGATCATGACCATTTAAAAAGTGATAATAATTATCGAGGAGCAGCCCATAGAGGTTGCAATCTTAAATGTCATACACCCAAATTTGTGCCAGTTATATTTCATAATCTTTTTGGTTATGACATACATCTATTTATAAAACAATTAGCAGAAAATGCCCAAAACTCTTTCAAGGTTATAGGACTTACAAAAGAAAAATATAAATCACTTGAATATGGGAAATTAAAATTTATAGATTCCTTAAACTTTCTCCAAATGTCTTTAGATGGCATAGCAAAAACATTAAAACCAGAAGATTTTAAAATCACTCGAGAGTTCTTGGTAAAAAATAATATTCCAGAAGAAGAATACTCGACATGCTTGGCGAAAGGAATATATCCCTATGACTACATTGATTCATTTGAAAAATTAAAGGAAACATGTCTGCCAGAGAAAGAGCACTTCTATTCACTACTTTCAAAATCTGGGATTACAGATCAAGAATATTCTCGAGCAAATAAAATGTTTCACCTGTTTAACTGTAAAACCTTAGGAGAATATACAAGTATGTACTTGTCCCTAGATGTTTACATCCTAGCAGATTGCTTTGAAGAATTTACAAAGTCTTTTGTTCTTAAACCTTATAATTATATAACAGCTCCTTCTTTAGCTTGGGATACTATGTTATATACCATTTGGACTTCAGATCTTCCAGAGTCTGATAAAATTATAGATCTTTTAACCGACCAAGACATGTTTAATTTAATTAAAACAAACATTAGAGGAGGAGTATCCTCAGTAATGGGGAATAGAGAAATAAAAGCTAGAAATGCAATAACTAATAGTAGAATGCTTTCAAAGACCTCTGAGCCTTATATAAAACTTAATGATGAGGAACTAAAAGAAGTATTAGAAGGAATGAAGAATCCTATGTTTATACTTTATATAGATGCAACAGCTTTATATTCTGGTATAATGACTCAGTTTTTACCAATGAGTGACTTTCGTGAGATATACTCAGATATTGGATACCAGAATAGTTCCTTCCTAAAAGACCTTATTAATGAAATACTTGCAACCCCTAAAGATTCAGCAATAGGATACTTTATAGAATGTGACCTCGAATATCCTGAGGATATAAAAGCACAAACAAGACACTTCCCTTTAGCCCCTATAAGAAGAAAGATTAATGTCCAAGAACTTGCATCCTGGCAAATCGCACAGGATAAACCACCAACAACAAAGCTTCTTTGTGATCAAACAGATCGAGAATATTATCTCTGTCACTATAGACTCCTGCAGTTTTATATTTTACAAGGAATGAAAGTAAAAAAAGTTCATAGTGTTATAAGATTTAAACAGGCAGCATTCATGAAGCCCTTTATAGAGGAGAACATCCGTTGTAGAAACATTGCAAAAAGAGAAGGTAACCTTTTAAAAGACAATGGTTATAAACTTTTAAACAATTCAGTCTTTGGCAAGACCATGGAAAATGTGGACAAGTATACTCATATTGAACTCTTGACTAATAGCCCGAAGGACGTTGCCCGTTATAATCGTATGCTAGGAAAGCCTACATTTAAAACGCACAGGTATTTTCTGAAAGTCTTTCTGCAATAGAACTACAGAATTTTGAGAAAACATATAATAAACCAATATTTATAGGCTTTGCAATTTTAGAACTTTCAAAATTACAAATGTATGAAACATATTATAACATCCTACAACCCATATATGGTCCTAATATAGCAATGCATGCAATGGATACGGATTCAATGTTTTTAACCATAAGAACTGAGGACCTTGAAAGAGACATAGCTGAAAATCCTATACTTTCAAATTTAATAAATTCATCCGGAGAGTTATTTTCGTTTAAAGATGAAAAACCAAATACCCCAATAGAAAATGGAATATTTATTCGTGCTAAACAATATTCATACGAAACATTTACAAAACCTAAATTTGAAGAGCACACAATTATATTTAAAAATTCAACGGCTGAGTTTCCAATCACATTTAAATATCCTGTATTCCCTGAAGCCGAGGAACCTGTAAAGGATAACAGATGTAAAGGAATACAGAGATGCGTAGCCAGGAAACTTTCTCATCAAGATTATAAAGATTGTATAAAGAAGGTCATAAAGATAAAATTGATGAAGTACATCAACTTAAAAGTGAAAAGCATGATGTTTACTTGATAGAATCCCAAAAAGTATCATTATCAAATTATGATGACAAAAGATTCATCTTGTCTGATATGAAAACAACTCTCCCAATTGGAAATGATTTAATTCCAATAATAAAAAGTCTTGATAAAATAAATAAAGTCTATGATTTAAATCTTACTGATCTTGATATTTATAGAGTTGAGATCATTTATCCCCCAAGGATTGGCAGACCTTTATATTCTCAAGTTTTTAATCCTATATGTTTAGAACTTAAATATTTTAATACTGATCCTGAATATATAAAAGGTCTAAGTGATAAAGAATTTAAAGATCATAAAGAGGTTCTAAAAACTAATTTCGAAAAGTTAACATCAGATTCTATCAAATGATTTTTTTCTTTTAAAAATGTCAACAATTAATTTAAGAGTGACAACATCAACCTTTTGAAGGGCAATAAATTTTTTTATGTATGATTCTTTAGCCACTTCTCTCGTTTAATTTTTTTAGAATATTCATTAGTTATAACATTAGCACTTTTTAATCTATTAATATTATTTTTAATATCTTGTATTATTTGATTTGATTTCATTATTTCATCATCAGTTAAGATTCCATCTTCCAAAGCTTTTAATTGAAATAAAAATAATTTAGAGATTCCTAATTCTATTGATAAACAAACTTCACGATATAAACTTTTCTTTTTAGAAGTATAAGATAATGAAACTATTTCAGTCAAGAAACCATCAGCTACAGAAATACTTCCAAGTATTACAGGTGCTATTGTTAAAACTGGTAAAGTTATAGGTAAAATAACTGTTAATATTGCAGATGTAAATCCTAAAGAATAACCTATAATTTTTAAAACTGTATTCCCTTTATTCCATCTATTTTTAACCTTTTTATAATGCTTTAATAAATCTTGTAAATGTAAGGTTTCTGATTTAAATTCTTTTACTCTCATAATTCCAAGTTCTGTGGGAGCCGAGGCCTTGGAAGAATAATATCCTGATGATAATTCTGGATATATTTTTTCTTCTCTTACTTCCATTTTAATAATTAAAAAAATAAGACTTTATTCTTCTGAGCACCATCTGGTACCAATACTCGGATATCAAAAGAAACTCTTGTTGAGAGGATATCTTTATACAATTCTCTCAATGCTTTACGAACTTCATCAACATCAACCTTTTTTTCATAAAATATTAAATCTATATATTGTACAAGTGTGCTTTTAAAAATAATATTCTTACTTTTAACTTTATGTAGTCCATGTGAATGAGTATTAACATACCAATCTCCGTGTGGTAAATCATAACTAGTCATTATAACATCACCCTTTTCAAGCTTACTATTATAATCACATTTCACAAACCATTTCATTCTTTCATTATCATCATCAAACAAAAAGAAATAAGGATCAATAATCTTTACAACCATAAAAACACCCCATTCTTTACTGTTTGTTGTTATTAAACTTGGTTCTATAAAATGTTTATATGTATGGGGTAATAATGTTTTATTCTGTTCTAATTCAGCAGCTCTTTTTCTAATACTATGTGTGGTGTTAATGTGTGTTCCATGAGACTCTAAATTTGAAATTCTTTTATTAAATGATGTAATCATCTCATTTATTATATTATATATTGTATTAAATTTAGTATTCATAATTTGTTTATCTTTAGAGTTTAATATGGCGGCATTTAACTTTACAACTTGTTCAGTTAACAGACTTTGTAACTTGTCAAATTTATCATTAAATCGTTGTTCGATATTATTAAGCTTTGATTCCATTGAATCCATTTTTGTTGTTAATGAACTTTCAATTCTTGTTGTTGTTAAATCAGTATAATTTTTAACACCATCAACATATTTTTATTAACTGCATCAGCTTCATCAGTTGGAAAAGATAATTCTTTTATCTTGTGTCCATTTAAAATTAAATCACCCTTCATTGAATCACCTCTTTCATTAATATATTTATTTTCTGTTAAAGTTAATATTTCTTCTGTATTAAACCCTGTTTTTATTGTTCCACCACCTCTATTACATGGAATATAAGAACTCATTTATTAATAATTTAAAATGACATGTGGAACTTCGTATTCAAACCTGTTTCAAATGTAAATACATTGAAATTTCTTCTCCATTAAAATCAATCAATTCTCCTTCTTGATTAAGAATTTTAAAATTAATATCCATTATATATTTTCTACATAAAGGTAAATAATTTGGAGGATTCATTCTTTCAACTATTTTATATCCCATAGGAACTGTGTTTGAGGGAAAGGAATATAAAACATTTGTTTGTTTACCATTATTATAAGAACCTGTTATACAATCACAATGAATATTTATTGTGTTTGTATTTATTATTTTTATAATATTTTCTGATGTTATATTCTCAACTTTAGGTATGTTATAATGACTCTGTGTAAATCCTAAAATTGTTCTAAAGAAACTATTATTTTGAAACCTAATTCCTATATTCTTTAAAGTCATTATACATTTTGAAGTTGGTAAATCTATTTTAATTTCAATAGCTCCATTTGTTTTTTTAGAAAGTATATTATTTAAATCTTTTATCTCATAAGCCCCGGGTTCTATTATTATTATAATGTTATCCTCGAATTTTGGGGGGCTTACATAACTAAATGTGTTATTATCTTTAGTTATATTAAAAATAGTATTATAAGCACAAAACCATAATAGACCTAATTCATAATTTAAATTTTGATCTAATTTTATTGAATCTTGAAAGTTTATAGTAAAGTCTGATTCTTTTGAATTTATAGATAAAGTTCTTGAATATTTATCTGACATTATGTTTACCATTTTTTTTAAATTATCTTCCGGAAGGTTGCGAAGCTCCATTTTCATAGAAGAGATTTTAAATCATTATAAATTTCTTGGATTAAGGAAGTGAAACCTTCTCCTTTAGATTTATTCAATCTATACAAAACATATAAGCTTAAAATACCACATATTTTAGTATTATTAGGTTGAACTTGTAAAGAATTAAAAGTGTAGTCCGAGAGATAGTCTTCAACTTCTTTAGTGGGTTTAATCCCAAAAGAATCAAAGTATATAGATTTATTATATATACAAACCCAATGAGATCCTTTTTCATTTGAATTTTGATAATTTATAATGATATTCAGGGGACTTCGTTTCTTTGGAGTGTCTTCTTTCAGACTCGACAATTCATCATTCATTAATATTTTTATTTTTAAATTTAAATAATCTGCATAATCTTTTAAATCAAAATTTGTTTTTGTATTTATTCCAAATGTTTTTAAAAAATCTAATATTGAAGGAGTCATTTTATATTTTATAACTTCGTATTTATAACTTCGTATACTTATTAAATTTATCTTTTGAAATTATTCCTTGTTTTAATAATTCTTTAGAAATCTTTAAAATATCAGAATCTAAATTATTATGTCCTGCTTTTTTAGCTGCTAATAGTTTTCTTAATTCAATAAAAAGATTGATTGGGTTTATCTTCTTACCCTTTCCCTGGCCCTGACCCTGGCCCTCTCCTTCTGTGACAATATAACCCCTTTCATTTTTATTTAAATATTTCTTTAAATCTTGAATATGTTTTGCTTTAGCACTACCATGTACTAATTCTATTAAATTTAAATATTTTTTAATTTCTAGAAGATCAACATTCTCTGAGGGATATCCACAAACTAATCCATAAAAATCATCTGTAAATTCAAAATCTAGGTGTTTAGTATTATAAACATTTTGTGAATGAATACGTGATTTATTTTCTGAATTTAAATATAACAGAAAGTCATGTTTATTAATTGTTATTATTTGATATCCTTCAACATTAATATTAAATGTAGGTTTAATTGTTTTACTTAAACTCACATTAATTTTAGGATCAAGTATAAGAGGTTTTATATTTAAATCTTCCAACCATGGTAATTCTTTTAAATCTTGTTTATCTTCCAACTCTTTAAATTTTAAAACTTCTAACTCTTTTATAGCTTTAATTGTTGGCCCCTGTTGTTGTTGGATTACCTCATTTAATATTATAGATTCAGTTTGTTGAGTTGTATCTTTTTTATTATATTTATCTTGTTCTGATTGTAATTTTTTTAAAAGTGCTAATCTTTCTTCATATACCATTTTAATGGTATTAAAAATGGTATCATTTTGGTAAAGGATCCGTTGGAAAGGGTTTCAAGTATAAACCTTTACCATTTTTAATTTTACAAAGACATCCATTCTTTAAAGATTTACATATTTTTTTAAAATCATCTTTATCTTTTGAAGATAAAGATTCAGATGATGAAATTTGATTTTTTAAAAAATCATTTAAACCACGGCCTTTATAAGGATCAAGATAGAGACCTTTCCCTCCCTTCATTTTCTCGATTTCAGTTTGTAGTTTTTCTTTTTCTAGGTCTGTCTTTTGAGATTCTTTAGCTTTTTGAACTGTAGTTGCAATTCCTCCAGCTATTCCAGCAGCACCTGATAGTCCGGCAATGATTGCAGGTATTAAAGCCGCCAGAGGAAGAATCCCTCCTTCCTTTAGTTTTTCTTTAACTTGTTCTTTTACATGTTTTCCAATAAAATATTTTTTACCAGAGATTACTACTGATTTATTTTTATTTGAATTTATTAATTCTTGCAAAGATTCCTCTGTAGGGTTTTGTGTTGTCATTTTATAATAAATAAAAATGGATACTTGGAAACCAATTTTAAATAGACATAAATCTAAATTTAATAATAAAGTATTTCCTGATAATTTTAGATGCTTAATTATTGGATCTTCTGGATGTGGAAAGAATGTTCTTCTTATGAGAATGTTATTAGAAGATGGTTTTTTGGATTATAATAATTTAATCTTTTATTCTACAACCATTAACCAACCGGAATTACAACTTTTGAAATGTGGATTTGAAAATAAATTAACTAAAAAAGCTATAATTGATATTTTTAAAAATCAACATACATATCCCGAAGAGGTTTTTCATCCTTGTGATATGGTTGATTGGTACAAGGAAAAGATTTTAGAATCAGATATTAGTAATAAAAATGATTATATAGGGGATGGAATCCAGATCTTATTCTCTAATAAACCTGAAGATGTTTTACATTGTGATTTACTTCCTAAAGATAAAAAGAATCTAGTTATATTTGATGATGTTGTTAACATGAAAAATCAAGAGATTCAAAAGAGTTACTTTACACGAGGAAGACATAATAATTGTAATGTTATTTATATATCTCAAACATATTATGCTTTAGATAAAAACTCTATAAGAAATAATTCCAATTGTTTTATATTTTTTAAATTAGACAAGCGTGATAAGAATATGATTTATAATGATTTATTTTCAAATGTTGAACCTGATAAGAATATGTTTGATATGTTTGTTGATAATCATTGGAGAGAAAAATATAATTATATTTATTTGGATAGAGAAGAAGCTGAAATATGGAAAAGTTTGTTTTAGGGCTTGTCGACTTAAAAATCTGTTTTCTGTAGTTCATTATTATAAAATCTACCTAATATTTTTTTCATTATTTAAATCAATGATGCTATATGTTATTGGAGTTGTATAATGTATTTTATTTATAATAAAAATTTCATTTGTCCATTTTGCTGTGAATCCTTTTTCAAATTTATTTTTATATTTAAATATTCTTACGCGGTCACCAATTTTAAATTTTGGTTTTATAGGGGTTGTATCAACAATAACATCATTTTCAATATTTACCACTTTAACTGTTTCAGGATTCAAGGAAGCATTTAAAGGTGTTGATTTTATAGAACTATGTACATCATTATTATATTCATTTACAATCTTTTGTAACAATTCATTGTTCCATTTTTGTTTTCCAATAGCAGTAAAATATTTCCACATTTTATTTTTTAATGTTCTATTTAATCTTTCAACCACAACTGCTTTTCCTTCGTTTTCTGTTGAATATAATTTAATATCATTTTCATTTAAAAACTTTGTAAAAACTTTGTTATAAAATTCTGTTCCTTTATCACACCATAAATATTTTGGAATTCTTTGATATTCTTCAAATATATTTTCAAATGCTTCTGTAATAGAATATCCTGTTTTATTTTCTAAACATCTTGCAAAAGCAAATCTTGTATATAAATCTATTACTGTTAAAATTATTTTATATTTTCAGGGTCTGATGATTTGGTTGGCATAAAGACTAAATCTGCAGACCATGTTTGATCTTTTTCATGTACTTGAACTTTTAAATATTTTTTATTTTTTCTAAATTCATGGTGTAATTCGTTGGCATATTTTATTTCTGATTCTGTTGGGGTTTGTAAACTAGTCTTGGCTGTACTCTCGAGGGATCTTTCAATCTCTGCTTGTTCGATAATCTTTTTATTAGCAACATCTTTTGCTTTTCTAGGAAGTCTTGCACCCATGGTGATCGGACTGTGTCCTAAGCCTATGAAAATCTTACCTTTCATTGCTAATTTAACTAGAGCTCTTTGAATCTTTTCTTGGGTTGATGGATTTTGGATACTATTTAAATCATGTATTAAATTCACATCTGCAACATGTCTATCTCTAAGATCTTCTGAATTGTAAGCAATATCATGTTTTAAAGCTGCTTGATCGATTCTATTCACTGGTTCTTCTCCAGGTTTAGGATTATTATTTTCATCTAATCTAATATCTAATCGAGTTCCAGGTCCAGTATAGTTGTGATGGAATAAATGTCTTTCACCTGGATATTTTTCATTAGTAAAAAGTTTCAAGATTCTAGATGTTGTTTTTGAAGATTGTAGATCACCTCCTGTAATATCAACTCTCGTATGTTTTTTAGTTTTGAGATGACTTGCTTTGTGATGTCTTGTAACTTGACAATTACAACTTTCACATGTCCAATATTTACTCATTTTAAAAGTTTTTTTATGGGGGAATCTACTTATGAAGAATCTCCCCTAACATTTTCAATAATTGAAATCTTTCCACCATATAATTTCATTTCTATTTTCTTTTCTTCTAATATTAATGTATATACTTTAGCTTTAAAATTAGAATCCTTTGTTATATGAAGTGTAACATCAACATTATTTATAGCTAGGCGATCATCTTGGTCTGATACATTTATACAAAATATAGAATATAAATTTTTGAAATCTTCTAAACTTAATTGCGGTTCAACTTTGAAATCATAACATGTTTCAATATAATTTAGATATGGGAATATGTTTTCATTATTTTCAATATTAAATTCCATTCTATTTATTGGATAATAAGAACTATTTAATTGAATTTGGATTGTTTTTAAATTATCATTTCCAATCTTTTGAATAAATAGATTGTTATTTTTTTGGAAAGATGAATCTGTTTCTTTGAATCCAATCAAGATATATCTTGGTCGGTATGCTAAATTTGCCACCTTTATAGAATATGTTGAACCCTCTGTCATACTAAATTCACTACAGATTCTATTTAAATAATTTACATTTATAGACTTGTTGGAATTTAATCTTTCAAGGAGTTTGATTTCAGAATGTGGGTTTAATGTCCATTCAGGTATATGCAATTCAAGTGTTGATAATTTTAATTTAGCTTTTGTATCTGCAGCTCCATAGAACAATCTTTTATCACCTTCTAGTCTATTACAGATGAGTTCTATAAAAACATTATGGAGCACCCGGTTATAGTTTTGAAGGAATCCGAACAAGTGTTTTAATTCAAAATAACCTTCAAATTTTTTCAACTTATAAAGTTCAGCTCTTTTATAGTAAGCATAATTTATATCTAAACCATCTTTATCTAAATCTCCTTTATTAACATCAGGAATCCAACCTGTTAATTCACCATATTCGTTTTTATAATCACAACCAGTTAAAATAAAATTTAACATTGTAGAATATACCCCGGATGCAAAACAGTTTCAATTTCTGATGATCCTAGTTTTAATCTCATGTTGGAGAATAAATTTGGAAAGAAATTGTTTTCTAGGGTTATATCTTTGTTTGCTTCAATTTCTAATTCAATTTTATAATATAATTTGGCATTACAAATATCTATTGGGTTTGATGTTTGAAGAGATTGAAAAACTATATCACCCCTACGATTTAAGTTTGCAATAGATCCTGAAGTTGGTGAGATTTTTAAAATATCATTTTTCTTGATTTCATGAGTAAATTCTTTATTATAATCAAGATTTAATTTATTTTTTTCTTGAATTTTAAGATTTATATTATTCATTTTTATAATAAAAATTTAAAAAATGATAAAAATCCGAATTCCGATAGCGCAGTGGGAATAGACTGGCACAGTGGTTCAAATGCTAGCGGTTCAAATCACGTCTGAGGTTAGTTTTTTTTCAACATAAAATAATATTAAAAATTTGAAAATAATATTGAAAATGGTCTGGGTATCTTAGATTTATATTTTATTTTATTTATTTTTATTTTATTTTATTTATTTTATTTTATTTTTTTATTAATTAAAAATTTAAAAATGACAAAAATCAGAACTCCGATAGCGCAGTGCGAATAGACTGGCATTGTGGTTCAAATGCTAGCGGTTCAAATCACTTCTGAGGTTAGTTTTTTTTTCAACATAAAATAATATTAAAAATTTGAAAATAATATTGAAAATGGTCTGGGTATCTTAGATTTATATTTTATTTTATTTATTTTTATTTTATTTTATTTATTTTATTTTATTTTTTATTAATTAAAAATTTAAAAATGACAAAAATCAGAACTCCGATAGCGCAGTGCGAATAGACTGGCATTGTGGTTCAAATGCTAGCGGTTCAAATCACTTCTGAGGTTAGTTTTTTTTTCAACATAAAATAATATTAAAAATTTGAAAATAATATTGAAAATGGTCTGGGTATCTTAGATTTATATTTTATTTTATTTATTTTTATTTTATTTTATTTATTTTATTTTATTTTTTTATTAATTAAAAATTTAAAAATGACAAAAATCAGAACTCCGATAGCGCAGTGCGAATAGACTGGCATTGTGGTTCAAATGCTAGCGGTTCAAATCACTTCTGAGGTTAGTTTTTTTTTCAACATAAAATAATATTAAAAATTTGAAAATAATATTGAAAATGGTCTGGGTATCTTAGATTTATATTTTATTTTATTTATTTTTATTTTATTTTATTTATTTTATTTTATTTTTTTATTAATTAAAAATTTAAAAATGACAAAAATCAGAACTCCGATAGCGCAGTGCGAATAGACTGGCATTGTGGTTCAAATGCTAGCGGTTCAAATCACTTCTGAGGTTAGTTTTTTTTTCAACATAAAATAATATTAAAAATTTGAAAATAATATTGAAAATGGTCTGGGTATCTTAGATTTATATTTTATTTTATTTATTTTTATTTTATTTTATTTATTTTATTTTATTTTTTTATTAATTAAAAATTTAAAAAATGATAAAAATCAGAACTCCGATAGCGCAGTGCGAATAGACTGGCATTGTGGTTCAAATGCTAGCGGTTCAAATCACTTCTGAGGTTAGTTTTTTTTTCAACATAAAATAATATTAAAAATTTGAAAATAATATTGAAAATAATTTTTGAAAATAAATATTAAAAAAATATATAGTGTGGGTATCTTAGGAAATAAATCTTGTATATTTTATTTATTTTATTAATTAATTATTTTTTAACATAAATATGAAAAAAAAAATATTGAAACGGGTGATGGTGGCGAACCGGTAATTATCGCCACCAGTCTTTCGAACACCCCCGGATCGATTCTATAATGTGCACATTTATTTCTTGGTTGTTTTCGGACCTCTTTCGGATTCGCTTTCGAATTCATTTGTACTTTCGAGCAGCACACTTAAAACGCCGATGAAATCGACTTCGTGAGCGAGAAGCGAATAATAAGGTGTGCTGCTATTATCGAATTGATTCTGATATATAAGTCTGGCCAGCTTGTATATTGGAAGAGATTCGATAAACGAAAGAGGTTGAAATAAAAAAAAAAAAAAAAAATGATCCGGATCAAAAAAAACTGTTGAGAGGACAGTGAAAAAAAAAAAAAAAAAAAAAAATACCACTGTCCTCTCAGAGCAGTTTTATTCTTTCATAAAATTTTTTATTCTTCAAGACATCAAGATTAAGATTTATAAAATTATAAATTAGTCAAATAGCAACTTGCTAGTTGACATCCTCAAATAGTGTGTTTATATCCCTAACGACCACAAGCCGACAAACGTTTTTCATAGTTTTATCAGTATTTTTTTCCCCGTTTTATTAATATTTTTGTTGTTTTTTTAATATTTTTGTTGTAATTTTTAAGTCTTTATTTTGAAACCAAAATGTCTTCAGAATAAAGAAATTAAAAGATATAGGTTTTTAGGGGTTTTAAGTGTTTTTTTACGTTTATGGGGGAAAAATAGGTATAAAACATGAAAACAGTGGGAGGCTTGTGTCCATTAGGGTAATATCCCCACTACTTGCAACGTACGCAGGGAATGGGACTGTGGCATCCAAAGTCCCGTTCTGTTGGACTCTGATGACGAATAAACTTTGAATAAATGTTCAGCATACCTTTGTTTTTAATTTATGCTAGAAAGGGTGGGGTAGTTATGTCCCTCTTCGTGAATAGTCTTTGTTACTACTAATGTGAAATTATTCCCTACTTATTTATAATTTTGTTCTCTCGCCCCAGTGGGTTACCCATTGCTATATAGTTATGCTAATTCATTAATTACTAATCAGCCATTTAATATTATTTATTTTTAATGCTCATTTCATTATTTGCAACATTCAATTGAGTTATTCTATTTGCTCGTTTTACTTTGTTCATTTTTATCTATTATTCATTTATTTAATTTATCACTTTTTTAATTATTTGTTTATATCAATTTGTTTATTCATTTGATTATTTACTAATTTACTTATATTTATTTAACTATTATTTTTTTTTCGAGGACGAAAAAACACCAACAGGGTCCGTTTAAATAATTTATTTTTTTAGTCTAATTGATTTATCTCACCATCATCTCCCGATTCCTCTATTTCTTCTACTCTCATTCGAAACATCGCGAAATCGGCTTCGTGTTGAAACAATAAGATTTCCAAACGGTCCAACCGCCTTTTCAGACGGAAGTTTTCTTCCTCCAAATCTGTCATTCTGCCCTGCATGCTACGAAACTTTTGCTTTAGTTCTTGCGTACTTGTTTTACACTCTTTGCATGACATCTCCGAGGCTTCTTGCATTCTCTGAAATTAAATGATAGTCATTTTTTTTTTGTATCACTCTTTATTCGCAAAGCATCAACACCTCGCTTCGAATCTCAAACAAATTACACAGTTCATCCTATGGTACTTATAAAACATGCACATTGTTAATATAAATGTAATATATTTTTATACACTATTCATGCAGATCACAATTTATAGTCTTGTCTCATAATATGAATATGATGGTGGTTGAAGGATAGTTAGTTGTCTCTCTTTTACACATATCAAGATAGTGATGATTATGAAGGTTATTGATAAGATGAGAAAACCTGTTATTAAAATGTAAATGAGATATTCACAATAGTTGACTGTCAAGTCCGAATTTATCATCATTAGTTTATTTGAGTTGGGTTTTGTCGTCTCTTGGGTCGGTAATTGAAAAGGTGATGTGGTTGTATCTGATTTTCGTTTCGTTTCATTGATTGTCTTGACTTCCACGAAGACTGTTTGCCATCTGCCTGGATCGGTTATCCATCGCTGATATTTAACTGTTAATTCCCATGCCGTCTCTAAATCAGAAGTGTAAAGTGTAAAAAAATGATTACCGGCATCTAATATAGTCAGGGTTTTTTGTTTGTAGATAATAACAACTCTTTCATCATTTCCTGATTTTCTATATATCGTTACCGGTCCATTTCCAACACTCAGGGTTATACGATTTGACTCGTCTCTGAGATAGATAGACTGGGTCTCACTCTTAAATCGTGACCATTGGTTTCTCACTACCGTTCCATTTTCGAGGCATATGTTCTCGTAGTAGTTTGCATTAACTGAATAATTTTGATTCATTTTCAATTTCTCGTAGCGGATAAATGATTTTCGCGAGTTAAGGGTGTCGACATTTAACCCTTGAAATGTGATTCGCACTTTCACCAAGTCCACTGGCTTCCAATATATATTGATTCTGTTTATCTCTGGCTCTATTTCGATCAAGTTTCGCATCTCTTTTGTGTGCACTTCTATCGGAATTTGCGTGTACCACCTTGACATGTTCTGTCTCAACAGCCATTGGTATTTGAAATTTGGCTTTAACTTTCGTACAGCAAATATATCTTTATCATAATTCAGGTCTACCACTGGTGCTGTATTGTCTAGTAAATTAATAATTTCTATTTGGTCTGCGATCTCGCATTTACAGCTCCATACTATATTTGTTAGAGTGGAATATATATGTATTTTCTCCATTCCTCGGATTTTGTTTACCGCATATGGTAAGTCGATCTTTTTGCCGCTCGCGACTGTTACTACCATCAGCATTATTGCTACATATAATATCTTATTGATGTAGCTGACTGGTGTTGGATTTTTCGTGAATTTCTGTTTCCATTTTGTTTGACCTGTTACTTTATTCTGCTTGGATCTTAAGGGGTATCTAGATTCATCTTCCTCTGGCACTAATTTACATCGATTTGCATGCACAATCATCGGGTTAGCCTTTTTACTCCTGAATGGTAATAACTTCAAATTGGTTTCGGTGGTGTCGCACACTTTGTAGGGTCCTTTAAATGGTCTTTGCAATTTAGGCGATAAACCTTTGAGAGGTTCCGGTCTGTTCAGATATACTAGATCTCCAATCTTTATGCCATGCGCATGTGCTTTTCTATCGTATGTTTCTTTATATTTCTCCTGGTTGTGTTTTATTGTCAAACCGGCTTTAGTCCATACTGACTGCATTCTTTCTTGCATCAATGCTTTATAATCCGGCATCTCCATATATTGGGAAATTGGTGGTTGGAATTTGAGATCAATCGGCATATTATTTTTCCTTAAGTACATCAGATAAAAAGGGGTCTCACCTGTACTTTGATTTACTGCATTTCTGTAGGCAAATAGACACGGCTTTATGAAGTCGTCCCAATCTTTCTGTTTTCGGTTTACATATGACGAGATCATATTTATCAGTGTCCCATTAAATCGTTCCACTAATCCATCAGTTTGTGGATGATATGGTGACGTATTCAATTTCCAAATTCCAAATAAGTCTGTGATTGATTTAAACATCTCGCTTTGAAAGTTCTTTCCTTGATCAGTTAACAATTTCTTTGGAGTACCATAGCGAAATATTATGTTTTCCACAAATATTCTAGCAATCGTGTCTGCTTTTTGGTTTGGAATAGCGTATGCTTCTGGCCATTTGGTAAAATAGTCACAAAAAACAACAATGTATTTGTTTCCTTTTGTTGTTTCCGGTAATGGTCCCAGAATATCCATTGCCGTCATCTCCATTGGTGCTGCGGGTACTGGCATCGGTTTTAATGGTACTTTAATCTTTTTACCAGTATTTCTGCGGGTGATGCATACTTTGCAACTGTTACACCAATTTTTCACGTCTTGCTCCATTGTTGGCCAAAAGTATTTCAATTTTAATCTCGATAGCGTCTTGCGCGTTGACAAATGACCTCCCAACGCTCCATCATGATACTGCATCAGTAATGCGTCTCTGTGCTTGGCTGGTATAATAATTAATGCTTCCCCATTTTTCCAACATTTAAGTATTCCATTATGAATTACATATTTGCTGTTTGCATCTGTAAGTCGTTTCCAGTCTTGTTCTTTTCTTATTTTGACCGCTTGTTCCATAAATTGTTTTAATTCACTATCATTTTCCTGATCATTTTGAAGTTCAGACATATCATTAACAGCTTTGATTGCAGCGAATATAGTGCCTTCCACTTTTTCAGATGTCCCTTCACTATTATTTTCTGGGATTCTTGACATTGCATCTGCATTCGCGTTAGCTTTTCCTGTCCGATATTTAATCTCAAAGTCGTATTCTTGGAGGGCAATCGACCATCGTATTAATTTACTGGCTGAATCTCTGTGTTTCATTAACCACTGTAATGGATTATGATCTGTATAAACAGTAAATTTTCTGCCCAATAAATATTGTCTAAAAGTAGTAATTCCATACACTAACGCTAACGTTTCCTTTTCAATCGTTGAGTAGTTTTTCTCGTGAGGCCTCAGTGATCGGCTTGCGTAGGCTATTACGTGGTCCTTTTCACCTTCAAATTTTTGTCCCAATACCGCACCCAATGCAACGTTGCTTGCATCCGTCATCAAGATAAATTGTTTCGTAAAATCTGGACATCTTAATATAGGAGTTGTCACTAATTTCTCTTTTAATGTATTGAAAGCATTTTGTTGCATTTGTCCCCAAATAAATTTATTGTTTTTCTTTAGTAAAGTATTCAACGGTTGTGCGATATGAGAGAAATCTTTTATAAATTTTCTGTAATAGCTCGCCAAACCTAAAAATTGTCTAACCTCATCGGCATCCTTTGGTACTGGGTACTCTTCCACTTTTTTGATGTTATCTGGATTAGTTTGTAACCCTCGCCGTGATATTATATGTCCTACATAAATCACTTCTGCTTTGCCCCATTCACATTTCGATGGTTTGATTTTTAATTTTGCACTTTTGAGCCGTTTAAATACAGTTTCTACATCTTTCAGGTGTTCTTCGAAATCATTTGAAAATATTATTATATCGTCGATATATACCAATGCATGTCGAATTCCTCGTAACACATAATTCATTCCTCGTTGGAATGTAGCTGGGGCTCCTGTTAGTCCAAATGGTAACACATTAAACTCATACAGTCCTTTGCCATCCGAGAACGCCGTCTTTCCTCTATCTTCCTCTTTTACTCTAAATTGATTGTACCCTTTGTTTAAATCAATAACTGTGAAATATCGTGCCTCTCCCATTTGATCGAACATTTCTTGGGGTACCGGAATTGGATAAGTGTCTTTCCTCGTAACTTGATTTAGCTTCCTATAATCTACGCAAAATCGTAATTCTCCATCCTTTTTCTTAACTATCACTATTGATGAGGAGAATGGTGACGCACTATCTCGAATTATTCCAAATTCCTTCATTGCTGTAATCTGTCTATCACTTTCATCTTGATGAACGTAGGGGATTCTGTATGGCTTTATTTTTATTGGAGTTTCGTCTAATAACGGTATTTCATGCTCAATTACATTGGTTAGACCTAAATCATATTCGTGTTTGGCAAAGATATCTCGGTATTTTCTCAACAGTTTTGTGAATTCCTTTTTCTGCATCTCATTTAAATCATTGCTTACCACTTCAGGTTCCTTGTACACCTTGACGTTTCTTGGTATTTTACAATTTGTTTCAATAGACATTTTTGATAACTTTCCCAATTTTGTTTTTGGGTGTAACTGAACCGGTTTCTTACTGCTATTCGTTATATGGACTGGTACTATCTGATTTTCCACTTTGACAATTTCGTCACATATCGGTAAATCATATTTTTCGACTAGCGTTTGATTTGGTTCGAATATAAAATCACCATTATCCACACTCATAGTATTTGCACAATACACCATCTCCGATTGTGGTGGTATTGTCAATGTCTGATTCACAAACACTTCACCTGCCCTGTGAATTATTTCTCCTGTTTCTCCTGCTATCAAATTACCTGTCTTTAAATCAAGTGAGACTCCGTCCAGCTGCTCTAATATATCCATGCCGATCAAACATCGTACTGGACTTCCCTTCATTATGAGCGCATCGTGCGCTATTATTCGATCTCCAATATGGAATATGACATTAAGTTGTCCGATTATGTTTAATTCATTTTTTGATAATGACCTCACTATTTCGTCGGTAGGCTTTATTCGCATTTTCTCCTTCGCGTTTAATACGTTTTCCGATATTATTGTGTGACTAGATCCCGAATCAACTAAAGCTTCCACTTTATGTTTGTTCATTTGTATAAATATTCGGGGTTGCTTTCCTCTTTTTGTTAATGTCATCAATGAGTAGTTGCATGGTAAGCCTAACATATTTTTTCTCTCGATCTCTGCGCTAGAAGGCTCGATTCTCTCTCCCACCATTCCTTCACATTGTAATGCGATATTTTCTACTGGTTTCATCTCTCGTAATCGATCAACTGGATACACTGGTGCTGGTTGCATAAATGATTTTGGTATACACAATTTTGTAAACGTGTCTACGCTACTCGCATTCAACAGTGGCTCT
Source organism: Schmidtea polychroa (assembly GCA_959609185.1). Taxonomy (NCBI): domain Eukaryota; kingdom Metazoa; phylum Platyhelminthes; order Tricladida; family Dugesiidae; genus Schmidtea; species Schmidtea polychroa. Next base: position 48,013 of record CAUHTR010002430.1, read on the forward strand.
TTTAAGATTTGATAGGTTCTTAGCGCTTCTTTATTCATTCCACTTAGTTCTTGATTGTCAACATATAACGGTGCACTATCACCCCCGTTGTCATTGTCATTATTCTCGTCCCTTGAAGGGGTAGTACTAGCGTAGCTCACCTTTTTCTTCTTTAATATTCGCGCCTTGAGTATCTCCAACTCCTGATATTGATGATGAGTAATGAAGAATCTAGCCAATAATGGTATGCAACCAATTACTAGTTTCCACGACCAACCTGTGATCGCGTATAATCTGTGTGTTGATAGGACCTGCGATATTATTACTTTAATTACAACACATATTACATAAATTCCAATCAATCCAGCACACGCTTGTCCAATGAACATAAACTTTCCCCAGATCTTTTTCATTGTATTATACGTCGCTTTCTTGTAATGATCTGGAGTTAACAAATACTCGTAATTTACCTTCCCACTTCCGCTTGGGAGAATTGTATCTACCATTTCCATTATTACTCTCTCTTTCTTTGATGGAAATAACAAGTTTCTGCGAGCTTCCTCAATGTCTTCGCTCGAGTAAATTCCACTTTGCGACAATTTTTCCAACGACGTAAAATTTACCAGATATTGTAATTCTGTCAATTCTAAGTTTTCCGGTGTCTTTACTTCTCGATGATCTGGTAATGCAATCCACGATTCTGGTGTTAGTCTGTATAGTGGTGCCAACAATCTATTACACTGTAATACTTTCGGTTTCACGTCCTCTTCCAGTAAGATTCGTGTTACAGGCTCCATAAATCGCAACTTTCCATTTAAATTCACTGGTAACTCGTTGGTGCATTGGTCATACTTTGTCAGTTTAACTGGTACCGCTTTACATTTATAGCTATATAGTGCTTCACCGAAAATTCTGGCAAACACCCCATTTTCTGTAATTAACATTGGTGCTACCAAATTAGGATTGGTTATCGCCATTGCCATCCGATTTCGGAGTATTTCTTTGTTGAGATTGCAATCATTTATAATAACTTCTCGGTACACATTTTCAACAGTATTTTGACCAAAGTGAAATAAATAATCTATTTTGTTATTAAAGTAATTTGTCAACTTGATATCTCCGGCATGTATGTTTGTTTGGGCCTCTGAAATCATTTTCTGAGATACGTATATACCTTTATAATTTGTCTCATAGACACTTTGTCCACACTTTGTTTTAGTTTCTTTTCTCAGGAATCGCATCCCATCTTCCTCCGAGGTTGACATTAACACTGTTGGAGTATCTTTCATCCGTAGAGGTGTGATTCTTGTTGTTGTTCTCGTTGCTGGATCCATTCTTATTTTCTCAGGCTTTTCCCTGATCTGTTCTCCCGTTATTTCTTTAAAACTCATTGACTTCAATTGCACTATATTGCACTTTTTGGTATCGACATCGTACACCAAGATTGATTCTCCTGTCTGACAGCTAGATTGTTTCATGTTGCAGAATGGATGTGTTTGTAGTTTACCAGTATCATCATCAAATGATCCATCAAATTCTCTTAATTCCGACATGTACTCTTCCACAACCACGGCTTTGTCAATTATCGCATCGTCTACTTTGTATGGCTCTCCTTGGCAATCACCATTCGACTTTATTATCCCTCGCACGGTTACAGTCTCACGGATTTTGTGGTTAAGCTTTGCTTGTAGTTTGATATCTGCATTGATTTTCAACTGTCCTGTTTGAAAGGCTGCCAAACAATTCTCTGGAATTATTTCTATCGGTCTCGGTATCGATTGCATTTTCACCATCGATGAGTGGCTCCATTTTCCACAATAAAATACAAAAGTAGTTCGTTTCACTGTACACTCTCTCACCTTTGCTCGTCGAAACCCAGATTCTTGATATACATGATATTTTACTGGATTTGTCACTTTAAATTTTACTGGATATGCATCCGAACACTCTGCTACGTTTACCAACGAATATACTCTTCCCATTTCGGTTTGGGAGCAATCGTATGCCACCAATGAATTCGTCGTGTTTATTATTCCCAATAACACAATAATAGAAATCATCAACCATGGCAATGCAAGTTTTCCCTTTTTCCTCACTGTCTCTGTTTTGGGGCTCTCAGCCTTTTGTATCAACTTTTCCCATCCGCCATTGTTTGCGATCCACTTAGTCAAATATTTATTCGTCATTTCAGTAGCTTTCTTTATCAATGATTTTGAATTGTCACTTTCCAGACAACCATAAATACCAATCTCCAATATTATATAGGTTAACACTGTCAATATTACATCTCGATCCAACTCGGTTCGTGTTAGGTCCTCAATTACTGCTTCCTCACAAAATTCCTTTTCTTCATAATTTCTTTTAATTATCGACGGTAATCTCTTCTTTAATTCCGTTGCCAATCTTTTTACAACTCTTTTCTCCCCCTCCGAAGTGTCATCTTCTGTTTCAGTTTCATCTAACAGGTACAATTCTGTAACTAAATTTTTTAATATTCGCTCAGTTTCGCTTGATTCATCCAAACGCTCAGTTTCGCTTGATTCATCTAAACTCAAAGATCCAATTTCTGCATCATTCTGTCTTGTCCGACATATCGCAATGTCATTTTCCGTTTCTGCATCATTCTGTCTTTTCCGACATATCGCAATGTCATTTTCCGTTTCTGCATCATTCTGTCTTTTCCGACATATCGCAATGTCATTTTTCGTTTCAACAAAGTTCTCTTCACTTTTCATCTCATCTATGCTCGGTAGTACCCTATTATCGGTGCTCATTTCTTCAACATCCCTTGTAACTTCATTTTCCGATCTCATTTCCTCATTTTCCATTGTTTCTAATCTCTGCAATTCATTAATTTCTCGATCAATTTCTACTGGGTCATCTACAACTTCAGTTTTAATCTCCACATTATCATTGTCTATTTCCTCATACAGAGGCCAAAACGGCACTATTACTGCATCTTTTTCCATTTCCTCACTTTGTTTTGTTGCGTACACATTATTAATACAATTTGGGTTACATCCGTAGTTTAACAAATATTCGTCATCATCTAATTCTCGTCCTTTGAACGTCAACACGATAATTCCTTCATTACCTAATATTTCCGCTGCTTTTTGTCGTATTTTCTTTGCTTTTACACTCCAATGTTCCTGATAATATTCAATCCTTTGATCCACAATATTTAACGCTATTATCAAAGACTTCGCACTATCGTCTGCCGCCTCATAATCATGTCCTAGTTTTCGAATTACCTCTTTTAGCTTTGCCTGATAACTTGTCGGTTTATTCGTATACGGTACGATGCATTCAAACAACCCTTCTTTCATGTCTCGATCCATTTCGATACTCATTATGAAGTCGATACTCGCATTAATTTTATCTCTATTCCCTGCATACAGGGTATCTTGTAAATCTGCTAGAATCTTTTCCCAATTTTGTCTGTCTGAATTCAAAGTATTAACAGCATTAACAACATTTACTTTATTTTTCCAGCCTGGTATCAGACCGCAATCTACCAAGTACTCCTCGTCTTCCAGACATCGATTCTCAAATTTTAGTTGCACTTGCCATCCACTGTATTGACGCAGTATTCGCTCCTTTAGCTCTCTGATTTGTCCGTAGGCATTTACACGGAATTGGCACTTCACATTATCAAGTCCCGTCGTTTCCACTATGATATCAGCTAAATCCCTTGTTGACCGTAAAGCCTTGCCAAACTTTTGCATTTGTTTAAGTACCTCATCGTCTCTGTTTCCTTTGAATAACTTTGCACATAAATTTATGGCTCTCTTTAGTTCGCTTTGGGTTAGTGACATCACACTGAGTTCTGCGATCCATCGTTTCAACTGGGAGTTGTCAGTTTCCATTTTCTCAAGCCATTTTTCGACTCGGGCTAACAGTGCAGTCGGATTCTCATCTGATGCGATCTTTCGCACTTTCGTGGCAGGTTTTCCCTCACCTTCTGACACGGTTCCAATTATCATATGAGATTCAGTTTCCTCATCTGATTCAAATTTAGCCACTAATTTGTTCAGCTTCTGTCGCATTTCTCGAAATTCCTTTTCCATTTTGTCTTGAAATTCCTCTCTCTGAGCATATGTCATATTGCTGGTGTTTGGCATATCTTCTTGGAATCTGATTGATTTCTTTAATATAGGTCTGCTGAATCTCTCTGAGTTCCTTGGGCATGATCGCGCCATGTGGCCGTATCCCTTGCACGAATGACATTGGATCTGTCCATTTGTATTCACTTTGTCCCTTTGTGGTGAAGGTGACGTTGACGATGATCTTGATCTGGTGAAACAGTTTCTGCTAATATGCCCTTTCTTTCCGCATCGATAGCATTCGACATCACTGCTGATCCTTTTGTTATCTGTGAATCTCTTGTTAGGGCTGGGATTCTTCCCATATTTGAACCAACATTGATTTGAATAGTGTCCAGACTTTTTGCAATGTTCGCATTGAGGATTATTTACCTGTCCATTTGATTGTACATTCATGGCTGATCTACTGGCTTGAAATCTATTATTTGGTCTCAAAATTGGGCTACTGATTTGATTTATTTTCTTTTCATCCCATGGTGCTCTCACAGGCGTAATTGATCGCTCTCGTCTCTCCACATTAACTCCAAAAGCATCTGATCTTTTTGCACTCTTCAAATTCAGCTCTATCTTCATGGCTTTCTTCACGAGCTCATCGAAATTGGAAAAATCCACATAACATAGGGCCTTTTTGATTTCGGAGTGGACTCCGGTTATAAACTGATCTTCTAACAGCTCTTTAACCTGCTTGGCCATATCTGCTTGATCTGGTTTAACTTCAAAGGCTTTATCTGCTAAAGTGGTCAGATGATAAGCAAACTCACTGACCGATTCATCTGGACCTTGAACTCGATTATAAAATTTCTGTCGCATGATTCTTTTGATATCTCCACCAACCAGTTTCAGTGCCATTGCATCCTTCAATTTTGTCCAATCATTGCCAACATTTCGTTTGTCGACTTGCTGCCAGGCTTCTCTTGCCGCACCCTTCAGATAGAGTGGGAATCTCTGAACCATAATGGCTTGTGTCCATCCGTATGCTGAGGCGTACATATAATAATCTCCCATGAAATCTGCAAATTCAACAGGGTCTCCTCCATATTGATTGACGGGTAATTTCTGGCAACTTGCAAAATCAATCATCTCTCTATTGAGAGGCATAACAGCATTATCATTTGCCATTTGGACTTGTTTCTGACTTCTGAGGTTGTATCGGTTCACTTTGAGCTAAACTTCAAACGTTAAACAATAATTTAAAATTACTTTTCAACTTCTTTTAAATCTCTCAATAATAGCCTTTTATATCTCGTTAGCACTATTTTCACAAATTTTCACTACTTTCAATGATTCTCAGCCGACTCTCTATCACGTCGGTACTAATTCCTTTTTTTTTTTTTAAAGTTCCTTTTTCACGAGCTTCCAATAGTTTCCTTCGACTTTCAATCACGTCGGTACTAATTTTTTAATAATTTCTTTTTCAGTAGCTTTCAATAATTTTCCTCCGACTTTGAATCACGTCGGGCTCACCAGAATATATGTTGGGTTTTGGATTATTTCAAGTCGGTTCTCTCTGACTCCTGGTGTTCTTTAAATTAAAACAATGAACGACCCAACGTATATTGAAACAACAGGTTCACAAATTATTATCACTCTACAATTACCAATCAAAGTTTTATACGATTCTCCGCTCGGCGTTGATGCTTTGCAAACAAACAATATTCACCTTTTGATCCTTTAGTTCTGTTGACTCTCGTTTCCTCGGTTTCGGTTTGGTTTGATCTCTTTTCGCCTTTCCGTATTCTTAATTCTATTTCTTCTTTTCCCTACTTCCCTAATTCGTTTACCACTTTTCTTACAGTCTAATTCTTCGAACCCTAGCTGAGGCAGAATGCCGATTTTCTCTGATTTTCCCTTTGCTTATATACTCCTCGAAATCAGGATGACAAATGGTTATTGCCGAGCCAATCTTTCGTTTGACATTTTCTCCTACGTGTTTGCTTCGGCTGTCATCCATAATGGTCCAACGAATCCAGATAATTAATGGCCCTACCGGTCTTCCTACGCGCGCTATCTTCTCCTTACTCTTTTCCCATTAATCATTGTGTCAAGCTAATGGGCCCAAATCTTCCTTTTGTTTGCCTTCCTTCTTGTTTACCCAGCTCGGGTTTCCTTTATCTCTCGGGTTCTCCATTGGCTCGGGTTTCCCATTAGCTCGGGTTTTCCATTAGCCAATTAATTAATTAATTAACGTTTTCTGTTTTCATACGTTTGAATGTTTTTCGACCCTTCCTAACCCTTTTCTGATAAATCCCTAACCATCATCTTGTTGACCATTAGCTAATCTATACCTGTCCCGTTTTTCCCATTCGATTTCGATGATTTTTCCATTTATTGATTTTTCTCGGATTTCCGGATTCTCGCCTTTCGTAATTGCTTTTTGCATTTTCTAATACTGTTTCCATCGCACTTTCCTTTACTATTAATTCTGTGCACGATCCCGCTTTTATTTGCCATTTTTCCTCGCTTACTTTCCATTTGGATTATTATCCTAAATTTTATTTGAATTTTTAATTTTAATTTACAGACCTCAACAATTGTAAAGTTATACGCCCTTATCAAAATCTAGACAAATCTTAAGACTTCAGATTTCAATAATACAACTGATGGAATAGAAAATCTTAAAAATTGACCCGAACAATCAAATTCAAAATATTAAAGAATTTTTCATGTCTTCAAAGATTTATCGTTGGATCTTTCATAATTATGAAGATTTATTATCTTATTAAAATTTTTAAAATTATTAATTATATTATTTAAATCAAAGGTTCCCAAAGGGTGCCCTCGAACTGTTGGAATGCGACTCGCAAACCGCTAATGTATAATTTAATGTAAGTTAAATAATATTTCAAGTTCTTCGGAAGTTACGTTTAACTTTTGGGAATCTGAACAAAGCGGGCAGTTTCTATGATGTTCATATCCGATTCCGACGGATAGTTAACAGTGTTCGTTGTAAATCTCAATTTAAACAAATTCATGTTCTGCCTGTTAACTAATTCTTTTTCTTTCTTTTCAACTTTTCGCTTACGTCTGAGCGCTCCACTTAGATAAACACGTTTCTCTGACATTTTTTATTTCCGATTGATCGTTAAATATTTTTAAATAAATATTTTTTATTATTAATCTGATTTATTTATTTAATTTATATATTCTCCTGCTAATAATAACTGGTGAAGCTGTCATGAGGTATTTATTTTTAAATATAAAATCACATACGGAGTCTGATAAGGGAAAATCGAAAATACGAGTTTTATTTTTATTTTTTGACATTTTTGAGCCCGAGCAAGGGGTCCTGTGCCAAGACACAGTTGATACAATGGATAATCTGGCCCTGAATAAAGAACACAATGAATCAGAGAGATACCGAATTTTATTTATTTAAGTGAAAACTAACAATTTTATTATAATTATGTCGGGATTACATAAGAGCTCAAAACTAATCGGAATTTTAAAAGTATAATTAAAAATTAATATTTTCAGGGATGAAAAATATCAAAAGTTTGCAAATCAAAAGATCGAAACGAGTTTAATTATTTCAAATTGATGTGGAATTCCTAAAAGGTGTATATTAAAAAATACAAGCTAATTAATTAATTAAAATTAATCATCTTGTTTAAGAAAACAAAATGAATGACAGGGAAAAGTCAAAAACCAACGAATACTCCGTCAGATCAATGCGAATTTCAATAGGAAATTTCAAAAAATGAAGGAAGCCCATTTTATTTCAGCCTTTTGAAAACTAAAAGAGTGATAATTAATAAGAATCCATCAATATATAAACGTTAACATTTAATTTAAATGGACTATATTTTGTCGAAGCACCACACGAAACTTTTAAAATTCCGTAGCAACATGAATAATTGAACCATCTCCAGCACGCCCAGGAGATAACATGGAGATAAAGATTTATCAGGTCTGTACATGATGAGAGTCTACCTGGTCAAAATGAACAAAAGAAAATAATATTTACAATCGATTTGGATAAATTTTGTGAACAAGATGAACTCGTGGCCTGTCCTTTGAGTGTAATCATTTTGTTACAATTATATAGCAAATAAAATATGCCTCTCCTTGGAAAATGCTACATGGATGTCAATGAATGTTCCTTCACAATAACCAAGCAGATAAAAATTATATTTATGAAGTTGGACATTTTTGAATGCATTAATTATTATTGGAATTCTTAAAATCAATAAAATATTTATTTATGATTTCATTTTTATTTTAGCATTTGACAAATTTGCCATCCAAATTATGAATTCGTACATTTGCTTTGCCATGTGGGACCTATTGAGAACTGCTAAGCTTGTTTTCTGGTTGCAGATTGAGCCATGGAAATACTAATCAATTTCCCATGCGATTCGAGGGGAAACTTTCAAAAATTGTGAGTGTTTTTTCGGTAAATTTCTTATATTTTTAAAACAATTGGTTTTAAAATGTTTGAAATTTCATTTTATTTTAAATATGGCTGACGAAATTTTCGAATTGTAAATATTTCAAGTCGCCAGCAATGCAGATTATGTAATTATTATGACGGAATTATGTGCTGTAAATACTATAGATCAGATTATTATATAACACTTATACTAATTGGCATATTTTCAAAAATTATAATACTTATCATGAGCATTACTCACGGATATTATCAAAATATAAAGTTAATAAAATTTTTCATTAAAAATACGATTTCTAACAAAAATTTATTGTAAGATTATCATTTTTCAGTTCATTAAATTATTGTTTATGCTTCTTCCTCCTCTTCCTCGAATTCACCTTCTTCCTCAGCAGTGGCATCCTGGTATTGTTGGTATTCACTTACCAAATCATTCATGTTTGATTCGGCTTCAGTAAATTCCATCTCGTCCATACCTTCACCAGTATACCAATGCAAGAAAGCTTTTCGACGGAACATAGCTGTAAATTGTTCACTAACCCGCTTGAATAGCTCTTGAATGGCTGTGCTATTACCAATAAATGTGGCAGACATTTTTAATCCTCTTGGTGGGATATCACAAACTGCGGTTTTAACATTGTTTGGAATCCATTCAACAAAATAGCTGCTGTTCTTGTTTTGTACATTCAACATTTGTTCATCGACTTCTTTCATCGACATACGACCTCTGAACAAAGCAGCCACAGTTAAGTAACGACCATGTCTTGGATCACAAGCAGCCATCATGTTCTTAGCATCGAACATTTGTTGAGTTAACTCTGGAACTGTCAATGCACGGTATTGTTGACTTCCTCGACTGGTTAATGGAGCGAATCCAGGCATAAAGAAATGTAGACGAGGGAATGGAACCATGTTAACTGCTAATTTTCTCAAATCTGCGTTCAATTGACCTGGGAATCTCAAACACGTTGTCACTCCACTCATTGTAGCACTCACTAAATGATTCAAATCTCCGTAAGTTGGAGTTGTCAATTTCAAAGTTCTAAAACAAATGTCGTACAACGCTTCATTGTCAATACAGAATGTTTCATCTGTATTTTCAACCAATTGATGGACGGATAGAGTAGCATTGTAAGGTTCAACGACGGTATCTGATACTTTTGGAGATGGCACAACCGAAAATGTGTTCATTATTCTGTCTGGATATTCTTCTCTGATTTTAGAAATAAGGAGTGTTCCCATACCGGATCCTGTTCCTCCACCTAACGAATGTGTAAGTTGAAAACCTTGCAAACAATCGCAAGATTCAGCTTCCTTCCGTACAATATCTAAAACCGAATCAACTAATTCTGCTCCTTCAGTATAATGTCCTTTGGCCCAGTTGTTACCAGCTCCGCTTTGTCCGAAAACAAAATTGTCTGGTCTGAATAATTGACCAAATGGGCCAGCTCTTACAGAATCCATAGTTCCTGGTTCTAAATCAATTAGAACTGCCCGGGGAACATACTTGCCACCAGTAGCTTCATTGTAATACACATTAATTCTTTCTAGTTGCAAATCTGAATCTCCATGGTATGTACCAGTTGGATCAATACCATGCTCATCAGAAATAACTTCCCAAAACTAAATAGACCGTTAATGATCATTATATTTCAAAAATTAAATAATTATACCTTGGCACCAATTTGGTTACCACATTGACCAGCTTGCAAGTGAACAATTTCTCTCATTTTTAGCTATTATTTCAGTAAGTTTTTTTGATGCAACTGATGCAGCGGAAAATTGATTGATGATTTATAGTAATTTTCTTATCACCATAACGATCTCGTTGATATGACAACATTGATTAAAAATTTGATTACAGTTTCTGTACACACACAAACTGTGTATGTGTGCCATGGTCACAGTTGTTATGACACGAGTTTTTTTGTTTGAAAATTGAATGACTAATAATTCTCATCAAATGTTTTTTTCTTTTTAAATAGAATATTGGGACTTTAGATATCAAACTATGAAATGTAAATTTGTAAATGTAAATAAAATCGGTTATTTGTGTTTAATATTAATAAAGTTTGAAATTCCATAAAATTTACAATCATTTTGATTCGTTGAATTAATTTCAATTCATAAGTAGGTTAATGAAATCAAATTTAATAACTAATGAATCATATTATGCATAATTAATTCCCGATGATTATGGTAAACTTCGCAAATTACGTATTTTCAATCAAAAAAACCCAATTTTCAATGTCAAATTTGATAACCTCAAAATGGAATTTGATATAAATTCATGAGTCACTTTCATAAAGCCGAAGCAA